>CM038226.1:14102615-14244090 GCA_021442155.1 Cymbidium sinense
TCAATACTCAAGCCAATCCAATTCACTTTGCAAGCTTCATCAGGAACTCAATCGAGTTCACCCAAGCCTTCACACAAGTTCTCCAAGCAAGGGAGGTGCTTGACCAAGAGCCACTTGAAGGTGAACTTGGTCCATAGAAGATCCATCCAATTTCAACACCTCAAAACTTCAACAAGGCTTCATCTCCACTAGAGAAGCTACTTCAAGGAATCGAGCACGGTGATAGCCTCAGGTATGCCATTAAACGAGCTTAATTGTGGTCCTTTGTGAAGTGAAGTTTCATCCCAGAAAAGCTAGCATTGGATGTGTTCCCTTTATCTTAGATGGTGTGGGTTGAATTTTGTTTCAATTGAGCTCAATCAAGCTGGATCTTCCCAGAAGATGGATGGTGGCCATCTCCCATGAGAAGATCGAGGGATGGATCATGGGCCATCCATGCATTTTGGATGGGCCATGATCAATCCATGTAGATCCGTTTAACCCTTTAGAAGCTTGATCACCGTCATCGATCCTTGATGATGATGAGAAAGCGCGTGCAGACGGCTATGATGTGATAACTTAAATAGCCTCTCCCTGCCATGTGGAAAGCGTGCGCGCGTCGACTCCATGGCGTGGGATTAACATTAATTAGGGATTAATTACCTAATTAATCATGGAAACTTCAAATATTCATATCTAAGTGTAAAAAAAAATAAAAAAAATATGAAATGCATATGAAAGATAATTGAATGTAGAATATTATTATAAAATTGATTTTGATAGATTTTGAATAGTGTTATTTTTTGAATTTGGGTTTTATTGGGAATATAATTAGGCTAATTACCCTTTGATTATTCCATTAATTAATCTCAAACTTCTCATGTGTATTTAGTGGGATGACTTCTGCCTCCCCTAATTTTCTTGGGATTTATTAATGGTTTAATTAGGAATTTAGATTCATTCTAATTACTCTCCTAATGTAATTAAGCCTAATTAAGTGTGTAATAAATGGTTTAATCCCTTGATTGAGTTAATTAAGGTTTGTTTAAATGAACATAGGTTTAGGAATAATTTTGGGATATTTTCTTAAGCTATTCCTTAAACCCCTCTTTCTTCCTTAATCCAAACTTAATTAAGGATTAATCCACTAATTACCTACCTAATTAATTTGATAAAATTCTAAAACCTTCCAGAACTTAACTAATTCATCTTGGGTAGGTGCTTAGGTGTTCAATAACCTAAGTACATTAAGGAAATCAAAATCCAACTCACATGTGTGAGAGGGTTATGAAATTACTTAAATTAAACCCTTTAGCAATTAATCATTAATCATGAGCCAATTGCATTAGGCCCTTTCTTTGGTGCATTCTGATTTAAATTCCTTGTGTGGTTTTATGTCATCATTGGCTCATAATTATTTGATTAAGTATGCTAAGGTGGTGTAGGTAAGGGGTAATTAACACACTTAATTCACATACCTTAATAAAAAATATAAAATCACCTAATGATCTAAGAACAAACTAAATTAACTCACATATGGGGAAATGGGTTAGGACCAGCAAACATTCTTTCACATTTCTAAATCAAACATAAAGCAAATTCAAAACAAAATCACATTAAACAAACTTTGATTCACTTTGAACTTTCTTATTTCATAAGATTGTCTTTAATTAGGGTGAATGAATTTACATTGCTTTCATCACTTTATTTCTTTCTAGCATGCTAAATGTGTATGTCATATGAAATTCATGCATTCATATCTTTTAAAATCAAAATTAAAATGAAATATTTTCTTTATGTCAAATTGCATGTTTTTGGCTAAAGTAAAATATGAATGCTATTATCACTATTAAATTATTATTTTAAAACTTATAAATCAAAATATCAAAAGAAGGTATGCTACTATATATTTATTTATAAGCTTGCATGTGAATATAAAAAATGTGCTTGTGGCTTTCCTTCTCTTTCTCTTAACATAGTTTTGAATAGGATTTGCAAAGTGTATAGTTCATTTTAAAACATAACACTTGCTACTCTATCCTCTTCCATGCTATGACTTAAGAAGGATATTTACATTTACATACATAAATTGCATAAAGAAACCAAAAATTAAATAAACTTAAACTTTGCATCTTTTTTTTTTCCATTTTTCTTTTGTACATGCATATGTATTTAAGGAAAGTGGTTAGTGACAATCCAGGGTTTGAGGCTTTAAGTAGCCCTAAGTAGGTCTTGTACCTACACCCCTAACAATGATGTGTACTCACTTATGCCTTTCATACATACACATGTGCATATGAATAAAAGATAAAGAACCCCCTTTTCTACTTAATGAAAATCATATCATAAAGCATCAATTTTCTTAAGTAACATTTCTTAGCATTCATCATAAAGTGTGCTAAACATTTTATGTATATAGATATGCTTAGGATTCATCCATATGCATGTTATACATGTTGGGAAAGAAATGAAAAGTGTTGTTGTTTATTAATTCACTTTACTTAATCTTAATATGTCTTTCTTTTAAATAGGTTTGTTTAGGGAAAATCTAAACTTAGGATTAATTAAAACACATAATAAAATATTCACTAAATAAAATCAAACATGAGTCTACTTTAGAAATTACTTAGGTAGGGAAGGAAAAGTTCTCTTCTCTTTTCCTCTCTTTACAACTTAGTAATTAAGTAGGTTCACTTAAACCAAATCAAAATCAAAATAAAATTAACCCAAAACAACTAAACAACTTAAATGAAACCACCATCTAAGTTGAACATTTTCACACTTAGAAAATAAACCTTAAAGCCATAGCTAAGCATACCACACAATAAACCTTAAAAGCACACACATTAGGCTAAGTCACCATTTCTAGCTTTAGGTTAGGGGCATTTACTTTGATGTTTGCTTTTTTTATGTATTATTTTAGTTTGGATGTTAGGGTGAATGTGTGAATGAATGGTAGGATGATTTAGTCTAATCATTTTCTCTGGGGATTGTGCTTAAAGGCGTAATAAAAATATAAATGCTTTTTCTTGTGGTGCTTATACCCCTAAGCATAATCAATAGCTAGGTGGACTTGGTTACCCATATGTGGGTGCTAAGTCCAATATAAATATACATCTTGGGATTTGTATGGTTTGTTTTAATCTCTATTTTGCGGTGTTAGTTAGATTTACTTTTCTTTTCATGTAATTTTAATTAGGATTTTGGAATGATTGTTATGGGGATTAGGATGAGCATTGGTTAAGATCTATCTTATGTACCATGTGAAGCCTTTAAAACCACCTTCAACCATCCAAAAGAAGGAACCAAAAGAAGAAGAAGAAGAAGAAAGAAGAAAGAAGAAAAGAAGAAGAAAGAAAAGAAGAAGACCCCATAACATGAATTTCCTTAATTGTAATTAATTCATTTGTAATTTGGGTTGTATAAGGGTAGAGCTCAGCTACCCAATTTTTTTTTGGGTTTGTGGTGGTGCCCGACCACAAATGGCCTTTTATTCTTTTACATTAGCTTTATAAAATGTTTGATGTTTTGTTTAGCTTGTGCATTAAGATGACATCTATTTTCCTAGTTTCTTCCTTTTTTGATGTATGGCTGGATGATGATTAGGCTCTTAAAAAATAAATCTACCAAATTAATCAATTAAAAATTAAAATAAACAACTCATAACCTCACCATCTAAGTTATTATTTCACTCTTGATTGAGGGCTTCCACCTTTGCTAACTTGGCTTGATGAGAGCCATGGTGGAAACACACCTCTCATGTTGATTTTTTTATAATTTCTCATGCATTAGACATGAATCCTTTGAGTCAATGATTGTCCAAAATGAAAATAAAATGTAATATAATTTTGCATTTTTATGTACATGATCTATGATCTAGTCTCTTAGAGTGAGTTTAAGGACTTAGTCTCTTTCTAAATAAATAACATCCTATCTTGCATAAAACATATGACTTGCCTACATATTTAAAATCATAGGAGGAGTTGGTTGGCCACCCCAGCGGTTGTAAGTCCAAATAGTTGGTGGTTTACCTCTCTTGTGGAGGTAAACCAAATACCCATTTTCTTAGATTTAGGTGCTTTTTATCACCAAAGCTCCCTAGATTTAGGTTAGAGGTTGCTTCTCCCTTTGGGCCATATAAATCCTCACCTCTTAGGCATTATTGTGGAATTATAAGCCTAAATTTAAAAAAATTTCAAACAAATAAATCAATTTCAATAAAGCCCAACCATAGGATAGTTTGATGCTTACTAGGCTTCCTAGTATCTTAAGCATCTCTATCATTTTGATAAGAATAACTCTCTTGATGATCCCACTTGATTTCTAAAAAATAAATTGATTGATAGTCTACCTTTCAAATCTTTGGAAATATGATCATTTACCTTAATCGAGAGTATTCCCAAGGAATCTCATTCTTAGATGTTTAACTATGGGGCTTGCCTTATAGGAAATTTAACAAATGATTTAAAATAAACCTACTTTACTTTTTTCATGTAAAGTAGGGAAGAATCTCATTACATATGACCCATTGTCCTTGAGTCCTAGATGATTAGGTCCATTGTAGGTGTGACTTCTTCTTTTGAGATAGTCAATATCATCTAATAAGAACATCTGATCTATGTGGTGTCCAAATGTAAAGAGTATATTATCTTTCTTATCACATAGATTGAAGATGGAAGTATCTAGAAAAATAAATATATATATATATATTCACTGTACAGAAATGGATGAAGAATCTTCAAAAGATTTTTTGTTTATTTTCATTTTGATTTTTTATTTATATGTGATGTGATCTTTTAATTTATAATAGAAGTGGATAGGAATGAATTTAATTAAGTGTTATGTTCACAATTATCTTTAAATTATTCAAATCATATTAAGAAAGAAAGAAAAGATAACATGTTTTATTTTATAATTACATACAAATTATAAGTATTTATAGTAGCATACTTCATTTATAATGTTTTGTTATAGATTTTGAAAATAGTTTTGATTTAATAGTGATAATAGATTCATATTCTTACTTTAGCCAAAACATATTTGACATAAAGAATTTCATTTATTTTATTTTCAAAGATATGAGCATGATTTTCATATGAAAATAACATTTAACATGCTTGGAAAGAGGTAAGTGATGTAAGCATGATTCATTCTAATTATTCTTGACAATCATAAGATAAGATTATTCAAGTGAACCAAATTATTTAAGAGATTTTTTTTGTTTGATTTGATTTGATTTAGAAATGATTTGAAGAGTTTGATAGTCTTAACCCATTTCTCATATTATTTAGTTTAATTTTTAGAACAAGATTGATTTTTATGTTTTGTTTTAGGTGTAAAATTAAATCATTATATTATACACACATTAACATAATTAACCTAACAATTATGAGCCATTATGATAAGCAACCACATGGAATTTAATTAGTAATGCACTAGGAAAGAAATTTGCAATTGGCTCACATTATGATTAATTAAGCTAAAGGTTTAATTAAGTACTTTCATAACCTTCCACAGTTGGAATGATTTTTAAAATTTCCTTCAACATAAGGATCTACCCAAAAAAATTAAGTTCGATTGATTTTATGATTAAGCTAATTAAGTGATCATTAGTTTAATAATTAGGTTTGATTAAGGAAGGGGTTTAGAATACTTGAAAATACCAAAACCCATTCCATAAAATCCTCTTAAAATAAAATTTAATTATCTTAATTACACTATTCACATGCTTGTTATCTTATTACATTAAGGTTGATTATGGATTCATTAATTGATTTTCTAATTAACTCATTGTAAATTCCAAGAAATTAGGGAAGTCATCCCACTAAATATGCTAAATTTGGAATTAATTAATGAAATTAGGAGTAATTAGGTTATTAAGTTTAATTAAACCATAATTAGGGAAAATCACTATTCAAAATCAATTAGAATAATTTTTATTATCTCCTTGAATTATCTTTAAAATGAGTTCATTTATATTTTTTTCTAATTTTTTTATATTTAATTATGAATTTAAGTTTGATTAAGGATAATTTTCTAATTATATACTAATCATCCATGTGATTTGCGTGCGCGCATACTTTCCATGTGCATGGCGGGATTGATTATTTGTTATCAAATTTTATCGGCAGATTATGCTTTCTCTTGGCGTCCGATCAAAGGATGGTCGAGATAAAAACATGGATCTAAGGATTTCGGCAATCTTGTTTTAATCAGAGTCCATCCAAAACACTGGGATGGATGGTCCATGATTCATCTCTGCTGTGAGGCGTGGGCCATCCTCCTCGGGCTTGATAATCACTTGAGCTCAGATTGGGCCAGGATTCAACCCACCATCAAGAAAAAGAAGAAGATCAATGGTAGAAAATTAATGGGATTAAATTCCCTTCACAAAGGACCAAGAATTTTTCAGCTTTGGTTTTGACATACCTCAGAGGCTATCACTGCTTCCAACCATTGAGGTAGCTTCTTCTAGTGGAGATGAAACCCTATTGAAGGTTTGAAGATTTAATTTATAATGGATCTTCCAATTGACCAAAGCTCCCTTCAATGCGATTGGTCTAACTCCCCTTCAATGACTTGGATGCTTGAGATTTGCTTTGGTGAGCTCGATTGTACTTGATGGTGATTGCAAGTGGAATTGGACTTTAGTTGAGAATTGAGTGAGTTTAAATTTAAAATCAGAAAGGGAAATTCAATTGAGCTTGGAATGCTTGGAGAGCTTGGGAAGCTTGCTTTTTAGCTCAATCAAATGCAATAGTGATGAATTGAATTGGAATGAGGGAGTATATCTCCCTACTTGGATCGATATGAGTCCTTCATTTTGATCAAATTGATCTCATGGAATGGGTTTTAGGTTGTTAGATGCCATGTGGTTATTTTGGCAGAGGAGGTAGTGTGGAGGTGCACATTAAAATGAGTGAGGGAGTGATGGAGAATTTTAGTGGAGGTCAAATTTGGCTTTGGGTTGGGTTTGGCTAACCCAAATCATTAGTCATGTGCACCATCTCCTTGGTGTCCAAATGGATCCACTAAGAGGATGCCAAGTGGTCATGATTATGATCAAATTCCAAGTGAATTTGATCATAAGTTACCCTTGACCTAAGTAAAATAGTCATTTGGCTTTGATTTTGATTTGGAATAGATTTGATATGATTGAAAATGGTTGGCCAATTTTGAATTTGGAGTTGATTTGATATCATTTGGCTCATGTTGACCCATTTAGGTCAAAATGGGTCAATTTGGGTCAAGTTGATTAAATTGGTCAAATTGGGTCAAACCATGAGTTAGGTCAAGTTCAAATGACCATTTGAAATATTTTATATCATTGGTTTGGTTCAATTTGATTTATATTTGGTTTTGGCTCATTTGAATTCATTTAGGTCAAATGGGTCAAGTTGACCAATTTGACCTAATTGGGCTAGGTCATGGGTTGGTTTAGGCTTGGTTGATCATTTGGAATGTTTTGCAAGCTTTGGTTTCAATCAATTTTGGTTTGGTTTGATTTTGATTTGATTTGACCTTTTAGGTCAAGTTGGGTTCATGGTCAATTAGGCTAGGTTGGGTCTAGTTGGCCAATTGAGGCTTTGGTCAAGTTCAACAAGTGATTTAGAATGAATTTAACCCATCGGTTGCAATCAATTTGGCTTAGATCAAGATTTGACACATTTTGACTTTTTTAGGTCAACTTGGGTCAAGTGGCCAATTGGGCTAGGTTTGGCTCAAATGATGACTTGGTCAAGTCAATCATTGATCATGAATTGGTTTTGATCAATGGTTTCAATCAATTTGGCATATGGTGGATTTTGGCTAGTTTAGGTTTCATTTAGGTAAAATGTTGACTTGGTCAAAGGCTAGGCTTGACTTGGTTTGACCCAATTTGAGTGATTGATCATCTTATGATGATTGTTGCTCACAATGTGAGGCTTAGATAGTTCAATCCAATTTGGGTAGGATTAGAATTTGGCTCAAAAGGTGCTTTAGGTCACTTTGGGTCAAGTGAGCCTAAGTGGGTCAATTGACATCAAGGCTTGATTCAAGTTTGGTTGAACTCACATATGGACTTATGATTGAAATATAAATCCATTTGCAAGTGATTTGAAGTCAAATGGGTTTTGATTCATTTGATAATTTCAAGTTCAAAGGATGAACATGGGTTTGATTTGGGTTTGAGTTTTGAATTTAGTTTGATTGATGGGTTATATTGATTTGGTTTTATGATTGAAGGATTGATGTTTGAAAATCCAAAGGTTTGAATTGATTTGAATTTGATTTGGCTAAGTTCAAGAATTTGACTTGAAAAGTTTAGGTTGGATTTGATTTTGGATTTGAGTTTTGAATTTGGTTTTGGGTATTTGAATTTATATTTCATTTATATTTGTGAATAATGAGAATATAAAATGGTTATGAGAAAATCTTTTGAATATGATGATTTGATTTGATTTAGCTAAGTCCATGAGATGAAATCAAAGGCTTAGGAAGATTTTGATTTGATGAATCATGGGTTTTTAATCATTTGGAATTGATTTGAGTTTGAGTTGATTTGAATTTGAAGTTTTGACTTGAAAAGAAGAAAGGATTTGGTTAAGCATGGGGTATACAAGTTTTCCTAACACTCCAAGGCGCACTTATTTCATGGCTAACTCTTCTAAGTCTCTAGGGTTAGGTTGAGTGTTCACCTAATCACTAGAAGTGTCTTAAGACTAAGGAACTCTTGGTGTCAAAGAGTCCTATGTCTAAGATGGAGAGGTTGAGAGCTCATTCTAAAATAGGTCAACAAAGCCAAGTGTGTGTGTGACAAGGTACACACACATTGTGTTGGTGAGATGATCAACAACAGCGATGATAAAATTTAATAGAAATGATCTACTCTAACCCAAGGTGTAGAAGGAATCAAGAGCTTAGTGCAATGTGACTCTCATGTCAACATAAGAGTGAAGGAGGAATCCACTAGGGATAAGTATGTGAACCTTATACTAGGGAAAAGTTCAAGTCATCCATGGGATGAGAGGTTTGATTTGATTTGAGTCTCATTGGGAGAAATTTGATTTTTATTTGTTGATTTGGTGCTCCATTAGGGATGAAAAGTGAACTCTCCACTGGGAGCAAGTTCAAGTCATCCAGGGAGAAGAGGTTGTGAAATGAGGATTAGAATTGGGATCATGGGGATGAAAAGATTTGCATCTCGAGGAGAAGCGATTGATTTGTTTTGATTATTTTGATTGATTATTTTTATTATTTGATTTGACTCAGGGGGAGGATTGATTTATTTATTTTGTTTAGTTTGACTCCTGAGGAGGAGGGTTGAATTTATTTGAGATTTTAAATTTTTGGATTTTGAGATGGACCTGTTGGTTTTGATGGATGCTTGAGTAGGGCCATGTTGGCTAGCCTAACTCAGTTTACCAATCCAAAGGGGTAGTCACACATAGTAGGACTATCCAACCAAAGGGATTGCCTTTGGTGTAACAAGCATCTAGGAAGAAAGCGTAGTAGACTTACATCCTCCAAAGTAGGGATTAATTGCTAGGGTGATCCATTGGCGAGGCAATGGATTGGACCCAACCTCAGGCTGACTATTGAGTGAATGTCATTGGTGGACTTAAATCAGCTCAAAGATAGTCAATATTAATTTCATTTTTTTGATTATTTTTTATGGATCCCATCGGTTTGCGATGGATTGCATTGAGTAGGGACCATGTAGGCCTTGGTCTAACACAAATTTACCAATCCAAAGGGAGTAGTTTACCAACCACATGGTAGGGCTATCCAACCAAAGGAGTGCTTTTTGATTTGGTGGTTAATTAGAAGAAAGCAGACTCACATCTTCCAAATAAAGACCTGGGGTGATTAGTTGCTTGGCAAATCAAACCCAACCTAGGCTATTGAGTGAATGCTGGGGACTTAAATCGACTCAAAGATAGTCAAGATTAATTTCATTTTTAATTATTTTTGATGGATCCCATTGGATTTGCGATGAATTGAGGCCATGTGGTCTACTCAGTTACCAATCAAAGGAGTAGTCTACCACATGGTAGGACTATCCAAAGGAGCTTTTGGTTTGCAATGATTAAGTTAAGAAGGAAGCATGGGGACTCACATCTTCCAATAAGACCACTAGGGTGATGGGTTGCTTGTGCAACAATAACTCAACCTGGGCGACTATTGAGTGAATGCTGTTGGGGGACTTAAATTAGCCCAAAGATAGTCAAGATTAATTTCATTTTTAATTATTTTTGATGGATCCCATCGGTGGATGAGTAGGGGCCATGTTGGCTAGCTTCAGATTTACCAATCAAAGGGTAGTCTACCAACCACATTGGGACTATCCAACCAAAGTGCCTTTCATTTCAATGGTCGTTAAGAAGAAAGCAGGACATCTTCCAAAAAAAGAACCAGGGTGATTTGCTTGTGCACAAATCAAATCGACTTAGGGGATTATTGAGTGAATGTCTGGGACTTAAATACTCAAAGATAGTCAAGATTAATTTTAATTATTTTTGATGGATCAATGGTTTGTGAGGTGATTGGTAAGGAGCCATTGGCCTTGGTCTAGATACCAATCAAAGGGTAATTTTCTAGGGAGAACTATCCAACCAAAGGGTGCCTTTCAATTTGCAATTATTTAAGAAAATATCTCAGGTGACTCATCAATCTATAAAGTAGATTTCTTATCTTAGAATGATAGATTGAACTACTGGGCACTGAGAAAGTATGGAGACTATCTGTCAGAGTTTCGAAATTCCTATAGAGTTTGACACCTAAAGATAGGATAACTTGGAGGGCCATGGGGCTTGAATTCTAATAATTTAATTTGTTTGTTTTATGGACCTTGTTGGTTTTGAGGGATCATATAGAAGGAGCTTATATTAGCTGAACCTATCTCATTCTTGAACAAGGAGAATCTGCATCCATGAACAAATTCTCCAAGAGTGGCTACAAGGGAGGTGTCCAATCCAAAGTCACAGTAGTGTCTAAATGGGGTGAAAGGATGTGATCCAAATAGAATGCCCAGGGAGAGAGGGGCCTAAGGGATTGATCCAAAACCACGGAGAAGAAAATATCATAGGTATTGTGGCCAACTCAAGGAGAAAGCATGAGGACTCATACATCTTAAGAGTGGTGTATCAGGAGTCCTTGTCACATAGAACATCAAGCAACCTAAGGTGCCCGTTGGTTTGTAGCAACTAGCCTAAAAGAAAGCATCGGGGACTCACATCCTCCTATAAAAGAACTGATTGTTGGGATAGTCTATTTTTGACTCGATAGGTGTTATCCGACCTAGGGAAACTACTGAGTGAATGCCACTAGGGGAGTTGTATCAACTCAAGAGTAGTCAAGAGAAAAGAAGCCACTAGGGGACTTATCTAAACCTTAATATACTCAACCTAGTGTTACATGATGATTAGTTCAAGAAGAAAGCAGGACTCACATCTTCTTAAACAAATTAACATGAGGTAGCTTGGGAGGCGGTGAAGTCTACCAAACTAACAAGGTGCTCATTAGTTTGCAATGGTCAAGTTAAAAAGAAAGCATAGGGACTCACATCCGTTAGACAAGTGATCATTGGGGTGACATACTAACAAAATAACATGTTAGTCCGACCTAGAGCAGCTAATGACTGAGTGCCATAAGGGGCTTGCCCCCAAATCAAAATAGCTCAAGATGAAAGATTTGTGTTTATTTTTTGTTTATGTTTGTGCTCGAAGGAATAGGATGCTTCTCGAGTTCTCTAACACCTATCCTAAAACATGCTAGAGAATTGATGAAATGGTGCCATGAATATGCTTCAAGAAAATGCTTGGGTTCTCTTACTAACTTAGTTGTGCTAATCAAATAGGATGCCTCTTGTTCTCTCACACCTATTCTAGTAGCACTGGGGAAATTATGTTTGATTGTGTTCATGTTGTGAAAGAGGGATAGGATGCCTCTCGGGTTCTCTTACACCTATCCTAAACACGTTGTGGTGAATTTGCAAGACAAGAAAATAACGCTTCGAAAGAAGAGAAGATTTTGATGAATTGGAATAAAATTTTTATTATTTTATTGATAATTATTTTTAAACATGTTTTATGGGTAATAATTCTTTAAATAGAGCCCATTAATTGGAAGCATGTGTTCCCCTTTAATCAATAGGCGATAGATCCTCCTTGGTAGGCCTTTTCTTGACAAGGGCCTTCCCAAGTGGGTTCAAACTTGCCTCCCATCTTTTGATGGGGCAACAATTGGTCTCCTTAGAACTACAAGCTCTCTACTTGAAAGTAGATGGACTAGCTTGTTGTGAGCTTGAATCATTTTGGCCTTACAACTTGAGGTTCGGCACGTAGGCATCTCTCCTCCAAACCTTTGAGCTCTTCTAACCTAACTTTGCATTCTCTAGTGATCTTTTTATCCAATGCTATCCTTAGTGATGGGAGTTGAACTTCTAAGGTAGAATGGCTTGACCCATAAATAAGGGAAGGTGGGTTGGGTTGAGTTTGTATGTGTGATAACCCAACTCATACCCATGCCACTTATTTTTAGTGTCTTCTTTAGTATTTGGATGAGAGTTTTGTTGAATGCTTACGCTAGGCCATTTTCCACGGGTAGTAGATGGTGGAGTATCTCAATCTATCTGTCTTGGAGAAGCTATTGATCTTGGTGCTCTTGAATACAATACCATTATCAAATATAATTCGTTGAGGCACCCAAAACTTATATACGATATGGTTCTAAAAATTAAGCATCTTGTGACCTCTCAAGTGGGATTGCCACTTGGAAAAGTATTTGGTGGCAACTAGAATGACGATGACCCTTGGAAGAAGGAGGATTGATAGGACCCACTATGTTAACACTCAAATGGCCATGGCCAATAGGATGTAGAATATTGGGTGGTTGATGGACCACAGTGTACACATTGATGAATCTCTGATACATCTCTGTGATCATCAAGGCGTATTATCCAAGTCTCTTGATCTTTGCTTTCATCTTTGGACAAGATTGGTGCTCATGACGGTGTATGTTTGGTCATGATCCATGGGTTTGTTTTGTCTAATGTAACACATTTGATCGAAAGGGACCGGTACAAGGTGCCATCCACAGAGCATAGAGAGCTCTCATTTCACGATGGGCTTGTGATTCTCTTGAGGTAGTTTGCCTAGTTCAAGTAATCTATGAATGGTTGCCTCAATCCTCCTCATCTTTGTTGGCAAATCTCCCCTTCAAGAAAAGTCTCGGAGTTCAACATCAATAAGGGATAAGACTTGTCTATTTTGGACCCTTATTGAATGGACTCATCTTTGACATGCCAATTCTTTGTTGGGTTTGGCCAAAGCATCTACTTGCATTTCTCCTCGAGGAACCTTGTAGATGGTGACTTAATTTGGGCCAACAACTTCATGGTGTACTGGTGATGAAGCTTAGTTTGAGAACCTTATAGGACGACAATCGGTTGATGACCAAGCGAGAATCCCAAAGATGTTGATGCTCTTGACACATACCTAATGGCTAACTCAAATCGATAATCAAAATCATACTCTTTATTGCATGGATTGAGATAGTATGAGAATCTCATCACATGTGATTGGAGTTAAGAGAACTATTCCTACCTTTCGGAAGAGTAGATCATGGTTCTTCTTCTCCTTTATGAAAGAAGGCGCACCATCAAAATACATCTCCCATGGGCGGTTGTCAACCTCCCCCCAAGTTCATGATTTATTTCATCGGGGAGATCATCACTAGAGAATCCGAAGTGGGTGTCTTTGCTAAGAAATCGCTAGTGCTTGTCCTTTCCGCACGAGGGTATGAATGTGATATCAAACTATGAGAGAATCATGGACCACATGCCACATGGATAATTGGCATGTCATGAGATACTTAGTGGATTGATTCTTGAAATCAAGTTCACCTTATGAGAAAGCATATAGTGTCGTAGCTTTTGGGATGCAAAGATTAAAGTTAGATAATGTTTCTCAATAGGTCGGTAGTTTGCTTCAGTAAGGATCAAACGATAGCTGAGGTAGTAGAGAGCACTCTCCTTCCCTTCGACATTGGCTTGGGCCAACAAAGCACCGAGAGTCATCAATGTAGAGGATGAGTGGGGCCGAGATAGGGGCGAACCGGCTTCACCAAATACTACTTGATATCTTCAAAGGCATGCTGGTACTTATCATCCCACTTGAACTTGGCATCCTTTTTGACAAGTACTGAAAATGGCTTGCATCTTCCGATAGGTTGGAGATAAGCATCTTAGATGCAACCCTTGGAAAGATTTGAGTTGAGTTAAACTTTTAGGTGGCATTTCTAAGATAGCTTTGATCTTTTTTTTTGGAACTATTCTATAACCCAAGAAATTTCAAGATACTCAATGCATAATTGAGGGGTTCATTTTGAGGTTATATTATCTTAATCTTCAAAACTACTCTCAAGTCAAAGAGATGGTCTTCCTTTTCTTTGCTTTTGACTACTAGATCATAGCATTCAACTTGATGATGAATGAGTTCATTGAAGATCGAGTCATGGCCCGTTGGTATGTAGCACCCATTTTAAGGCCGAAAGGCATGACCTTATAACAATAGATTTTCAATTCGGGTTTGAAAAGCAGTGTTTCTTTCATCCTCAGGGGCCATCTTGATTTGGTTGTAGTTAGATGACCCATCCATGAAGGAGAATCGCATGAGATGAGTGATGTCCACCATTAATTACGATAGGAAGAGGAAACTCATCCTTAGGACATGCCTTATTTAAGTCCCTAAAATTGCATATGCAATTTGGCCATTCTTCTTCTTCTTAATAGATAGCTAACGGTAGGGTATTTTTCTTCCGATGAAATTGATCGGTTTCTTGACTTCAAAATGACTATTGTTTTGATTTCTAATCGCATGTCTAGGAGCTTGCTTGATAGGGTTAGGTTAGGGTCTATTGCTAGTTTGTGGGACTCGTTAGGAGATAATCTGGGTATCTCTTCATAGCTCCATGTAAAGCAATCCTTAAACTCATCAATAGTCTAACTAAGTTATTGGTTTCTTCTTCATTCAATAATGAACTGATATATGTCGGGTATGGATTTTCTTTTGACACGAGGTTGATTTCTTTAAGCTTGTCAATTATTGAATGGATCTCCTCTTCAAATTCTAGCAATGCATCTTTGATTTGGAGATCATTTGGATCATCTAAAGTTTCTAAATCTCATAAGAGTTAGTGTGGTTGAAAGAACTATCGATTTAAGATGATTGGTGACAACTAAGCGGTAATTATCGTTATTGGACCCAGTATGAATCCTAGTAGTCACTTGATTGTGCATCCCACCTTTATTATTCCACATTCTCAAGTACTCTATGCTTGGACCATGTATAAGGAATCAAACCCTTCTTTGCAAGATTAAGAACACAAGTGAGTACCAATCAAAATTAATTCTTTATATGAATTATCCTCAAGTCCTACATCGGTTTAGACTTGAGGATGATGATCCCAATAGAATCTCTTTGGCTTGACATCATGGAAGACGGGGCTTCCTTAACTACTAAACCTTCAACTTTTGAGAGGAAAGTGAGGTTAGATCTAAGGTTCCTACGCGATAGTTTCACATAAATTTGATTCAAATATATTTGTGCTTTGCTTGGAGGCTTGGTCTTCATCACTGTTTGGCTTGAGTGTCACCTCCAATGAAACCCACTGAGAGGGGTTGGATGGTATGCTAATTACATTAGACTCATCCTCCGAGATGGATTCAAGTCTGAATAGGTACTCATGAACTGGAACATAACCTGTTGGTGGCCAACAGGGGTCTTCCACCTTAGAACTATCTCTACGCCTCTACTTGGGTGGAGGTCGAGTCATCCTACCCATATGTCCATATGATGGAAGCTATGGTGGGTGACATGCTCTACTTCTTCCTTGATGTCCTTTTCTCGTTCACTTGTATTTTCATCTTTCTTTTCTTTTTCTTTTTCTTTTTCTTTTTTCTTTTGCTTATTTTATTTTTATTTTGCATTTGAATTTTGACCAAGTTCATGAGAAAAGGTGTTTTGAAGATAGTAGGTTATCTTCATATATCTCAACCTCTCTAAAATGGCTTTTCATCTCTTTGATTGAGTATTCAATTCCATCCTTCAACTTGATAATGCGATGAGGAGGATGGAATCATCTTATTGATGTATCCAAGGCCTACCAAGAATGAATGTATTCAAATCAATTATGTAGAACTTGGCTTCTTCCTCACCTATTTCCAAAGGTAACACTATGGAACCCTAAAGCCCTCTCTTGTTCATTGAATCCTCTCAACATCATCCAATCTCCTCAGAGTGTGGAGATGTTGATCCTCAAATAGGCAAGGGTCTTTAGACTCATAATGTTCACCACTGGATGTCAACAAAAGTGAATCCAATGTCCCCTTTGTAATGTAGAGGGGATGGTTGTGCTCCATGTCCCCAGAGAAGGCCTTCATCGTGAATGACTCTTGGCTTCTTTGAATAATGTGCCTCTCTCCAATAGCGATCAGAGCTAAGCATATATCTGGATCAAGAAGAGCCTTGATTAATGATTCCCTCATCTCTTTGGATAAGATAAGGGCATCATATATGCTTAACTTAGATGGCAACTTTCTTAGGTGAGAGAGGACATTGTATCCACCTTGGGTTGATCCTCCACAAGCATATCCATGGGTGGAGCATCTTGTGGAGGGCTTCTCGATCATCAGAACCAATGACTTGTTTCCCATTATCTTGAGGTGCTGCCATAGGAGGTAGAACCTTGCCACTACTAAGGTTGACTTGGTGATCTCTTATGGCAGGTTAATGGAAGATTCTACCTGCTCATTAGGCTCACCTACAACTTCTCCTATGGGACCCTCAAAATCAGATGATTCCAAGTCTATCTCAAGAGGTGAACCCATAGTATTCAGAGAAGGAAAGTCCAACTCTGAATCAGAAAGAGGAAGATCAGAGTTGTTATAATTATTATTTAGACTTGAAGAGTTTTCAAAGAGAGTAGAATTTGATAACCCATCAGAAGTGACACAGATGTAATTCAAACTAGCTTTATTCCTCAATTTCTTGGATTTAGAAGGAGGTACATAATAGAAATCTAGTAAAGTAAGAGGGTGAGGGATTTTTCATCCACCATAAGATGTCTACTAGAAGAAGAGCTAGAAATAGTAGTGCGATGTAGTAGATGGCGGTGGAATGGAGGCTAGACTTGGTGGTGGTTTACTTGACTATCTGGGGGTGTAGGCCTCTAGCTCTTCCTTTCCTCAAGTTGTCTTTGGTAACTTATAAACTTTCCTTGATGTGGAGGTTCGAGCTGCCTCAGACACTTACAAGGTAAGTTTCTTGATCTTTGACATAATCTTTTTAGAGGTTCGGGATAAAGAAATATCCCAACCTTCTTTGATTTTGAGAGGATCACATGTATCCCCAAGGATTAATCTAACGGAACTAGATTGTTGTTCCACAAGGTCTTCCTTTGGGATAACTATATGGCTATCTTGAAGCTATGCTCAAGCAGTCCTTGAATGTAAAGCAATCCTCAAAATGACCTAGCATGCGTGGTAGGGAGATCATTGCTCTTTCCCACTTCCTCACCTTCTAGGCTGGGTAAAAATTAGATTTCTTTAAGATTCTTAAAGATTTTTCCGATTACCTCCCTCTTAAATGAATAAGGTTTGTTTAGTTTATCCAGAGTAGGTGGATGGTAGCTACCTAGCTGGTATGTGTACCACCCATGTATATATGGTGAGGAGAGTGGAAGGCCGTGGATCTCTGTGGCGGTCGATGGATACCCGGTGGTGGTAGAGGAGGTGGAAGTGATATTTGTGGGCTCGAGGTCTCTCAATAATCTCACGGATGCTTCCCTTGTCTCACATCCCACGGCTTCTTCTCATAAGCTTTATGGCTTTGGCTTTATTGATGATCCAAAAGGTAATTTGGCTTCTCCTTAAATAGCACTTGTTGATTAGTTTCTCAAATGTCTTGATGGTAAAACCTTTGAGCATGAAGGCGACTGGGCCATGAATATTCTTTAATAGAATTTCAATGGCATGTTGTTTGTGGTTCACATTTCATACTCAAATTATGCCATCTGAGAATATAATCAATGAGGGACTCACCAGGTGTTGTTGAGCCACAACGAGATCTTCTGATCCTTTGCTCGACAAACCTCTTAATGAAGAGTTGCTCCAACTCAAAAAGTCTTCACTTGTGGGAGTTTACTCAAGGCTATATACTAAACTTGATAAAGATGGAATAATGCATCACGCCACCAATGTTGCAATTGGCTCAAAGTGTATATGTTGACGTGGGTTCTTGCTACCATCAAAGCTCTTGAAAAGGTGGCAGAAAACCCTTAGGGTACTGGATGGCATCAATTCCTCTAGGTAGGGTCTAGGGATGATCCTCCTCAGCTTGCACTAACGCTTCTCTCACTTAATGCTCAACCATGATTTTAATGTCCTTTTCTTGTACGGAGGTACTATCCACTAGCTTCCTATACAATCTAGTGTTGCCTTGCTCTATTGGAGGTGAAGTCTTGGCTTGATCCAAGACATGCAACTTCGAGCTAACACCTTACAATGGTAAGATGCCGGGGCTTGGTTCGAAGTGCCAAAACTATTGCTAATGTCTTCAAGCCTCTTCCCATCCTCTATTTGTTCATCTTTTTTTATTTTTAATTGAAGGAGGTGTTGGGTCAGTGAGCTGTGTCATCTACTGACCACCTTCCAAACCTGCTGAAGGAGGGAACCGTACCATGTGCACTCTCTGAATCCTCCAATCATCTTCATTAGGATCAAAACCTTCTCATCCTAGGGACCGGCATATCCTAGATTTCCTTCTTCTCACTAGATATCTTGAGCTACAATGTCATCTAGGGAATGTCCAGTGAATATAAAAGATGAGGCGTCGATAGTAGGATCACTCATGAGCAGAGAGACATCCCCTCTCAGAGCTAATCTTATGAGGACTACGCTCACTAGATAGATGCTCATGGTATCATTATGGGTGGGAGTACTACTCTAGGAGGATCTATAGCCATGGGGGCAACTGAACTATCTCCTCCTCCCTCACTGTTTATCTCCATGTGCTCTGGTGGTGGTGATGGCAAACAATACTTTGTGGTCGCCATTCCCTCTTCTTCACTGGGGTGAAGCAGGCGAGAGAGCCTCACCATCGGGTGTAGATGGAATGGGATCTCTTGGCCATAGGATCACCGGTGGGGCTCTCTTCTCTGATGTGCCTTCATGGCTTTGGAACATGGATGATGGAACTTGTACAGAGATGGTGGGTGTGGAGTAGGCGGGTGTGGAGGCACCATGACTCTCTATCAGAGCTCCTCTCATGTGGTGGGTAGTACCCATCAAGAATCTATCAATGATGTGAGTAGCCGCGTCGATCAGGAAATTGATGAGAAAGCTGTTGTACCTTGCCTCTCTTACTAGTAACACTTGCGGGCCTCCCCCCCTCTCTTATGATGTGTTCCCCCTACTGTGAGGATGATGAACATAAATCAAATTGAGCCCGACTTGATCATTATAAGCTCACCCTTCTTAAGCAAATCTAGGCCATCATATGACCTCCTCTCTCACATAGGAGCCTCTCTCTAGGTGGAGGTGGCGAAATCCTCTAATATCTTCCTCTCCATTAGAACTAGAGAGTGAAACTTATTCTTTGTGATAAGAGGAGACACTATCCTAAAACTCCTCCTCTAGAGAAAGCTCTAGCTCTTTGGGTTATCTGATCATGGTTCATGATCTTGGCATGATTCTTTGTCACAGGAGAGGTAGGAGAACTAGACCCCCTCTGTAGGTGGGAGACTATCCCAGAAGATAGGGTAGCCTTCCCCTTGGAAGGAGCCAATGAGTGGGTTAGCCCATCAGGCGAAAGGGGAACCAGGAGGCACCTTTGGCGCTATAGAACCATACCTTCCTCTTCAGTGAGGAAAACTTTGAGTCAGACGACATCTCAATCTGGATGACCGGCTTCTACCCGGTCCTCTGTGTGGCGGTTGAGGGTGGTCCCCTCACAAGTGATCTTACCCCCTCGAAACCTCGACCAAAATAAATGAGGTGGGCAAGTTAGTGTGGGAGGTTGGCGATCAAGGGCCAATCCACAAAAGGAAAACAACATGTACTTGTAGGCGCCATTTAAATCTAAAAAGAACTGAAACTAGGTTGAATACTTTGAAAAACAAACCTGAATCAGATTTTTTGCTTTAATTTATTTTTAGAATTTGAACCCACACTCAACAATTTGGATATGTTAAGTGGGGCTCTTTGAATTTAGAGAGATTTTGAGTTTAGAATTGAAGAGATTTTGAATTTAGAATCCATTTTCAACAAATTTGTATATGTTGGAAATGGGTTCAAATATTTTGAAGAGATTGATGCTTCCATAGGTTCATATTTGAATTTGATTTTTTTGTGTTGGGGACCCTTCATTTAACAAATTTGAGTATGTTAAAGTAAAGGGTCAATTGATTTTTGTTTGATTTACTCACTTAGCAAATTTGGGTATGCTAAATGAGTTGTTTGAAAACAATTTTCTTCTTCTTTTGTTTATGAATTATGTGTGAATTTGAAAATGAAATCTTTACTTAGAAAATTTGGGTATGCTACACGAAGAATCCAAATGTTTTATTATTTTTGGAAAGAGGATCTTTACTTAGCAAATTTGGGTATGCTAAATAAAGGATCCAAATGTGTTTTATTTTTGATATTTTTTGAAAAGAGAATTCTTTACTTAGAAAATTTAGGTATGCTACATAAAAGAAATCCAAATGTCTTTTGTTTTGATGATTTTGAAAAGAGGATTCTTAGCAAATTTAGGTATGCTCAAGAAATCCAAATGTGTTTTGCTTTGATTTTTGAAAGAGGATTCTTAGCAAATTTAGGTATGCTAAATAAAGCAATCCAAATGTGTTTTGTTTTGATGATTTTGAAAAGAGGATTCTTAGCAAATTTAGGTATGCTAAAGAAATCCAAATGTGTTTTGTTTTGATTTTTTAAAAGAGGATTCTTTACTTAGCAAATTTAGGTATGCTAAATAAAGGATCCATGTGTGTTTGTTGTTTGATTTTGAAAAGATTCTTTACTTAGAAAATTTAGGTATGCTAAATAAAGATCCATGTGTTTTGATTTTCATTTTTTATTTTTTTAAAAGAGGAACTTTACTTAGCAAATTTGTATGCTAAATAAGGTTCATGTTTTTGATTTTGATGTTTTGATTTTTTTGAAAATGAGGATCTTTTTAGCAAATTTGGGTATGCTAAATGAAAGTTCAAATGTGTTTTTTTGATTTTGATATTTTGATTTTGAAAAGAGGATCTTCACTTAGCAAATTTGGGTATGCTAAATGAAGATCCAAATGTGTTTCATGTTTTGATGTTTTGATTTTTTGAAAAGAGGATATTCACTTAACAAATTTGGGTATACTAAATGAAAGATCCAAATGTATTTGATTTTTTTGATTTTGATTTTGAAAGAGGATTTTCACTTTTTTGGGTATGCTAAATGAAAGATCCAAATGTTTTTGATTTTGATTTTGAAAGAGGATCTTCATTTAGCAAATTTGGTATGCTAAATGAAAGATCAAATATTTTTAATTTTGATGTTTGATTATTTTAAAATTTATGTTTTAATTTTTTTTTGAAAAGGATCTTATCAACAAATTTGTATGAAATGAAAGATCCAAATGTTGTTTGATTTTGATTTTTTTTGAAAAGAGGATCTTCACTTATCAAATTTTATCTAAATGAAAAGATCAAATATGTTTGAATTTTGAAAAGATGATTGTTAATTTTATTTTGAAAAGATGATTATTATTTTGAAAAGATGATTATTGATTTTATTTTGAAAATGAAATCTTCATTCAATAAATTGAATGAGGATGTTCATTTGTGCTTTCAAAATATGATTTTGGATTTTATTTTTGAAAAGATGATAGTTGATTTTATTTTTGAAAAGATGATTATTGATTTTGTTTATTGAAAAGATGATTGTTGATTTATTTTGAGAAGATGATTGTTGATTTTATTTTTGAAAAGATGATTGTTGATTTTATTTTGAAAAGATGATTGTTGATTTTATTTTGAAAATGAAATCTTCATTCAATAAATTGAATGAGGATGTTCATTTGTGCTTTTTTAAAATATGATTTTGGATTTTTTATTTTGAAAAGATGATTGTTGATTTTATTTTGAAAAGATGATTATTATTTTTTGAAAAAGATGATTGTTGATTTTATTTTGAAAAAATGATTTTGTGCATTTTGAAAAAAAGATGATTGTTGACTTTTTTTTTGAAAAGATGATTGTTGATTTTGTTTTGAAAATAAAATCTTTATTGAATTAATTGAATGAGGATGTTCATTTGTGCTTTTTTGAAAAGATGATTGTTGATTTTATTTTTGAAAAGATGATTGTTGATTTTGTTTTGAAAATGAAATCTTCATTCAATAAATTGAATGAGGATATTCATTTGTGCTTTTGGAAAATATGATTTTGGATTTTATTTTTAAAAATATTATTGCTGATTTTGTTTTAAAAATGAAATCTTCATTTAATAAATTGAATGAGAATGTTAATTTGTGCTTTTTGAAAAGAATGATTGTTGATTTTGATTTCTGAAAGGATCCTACATATAACAATCATGAAGATTGTTAGATGAGGTTGATTTATGAAAATTTTGTGCAAACATTTTATTATGTGCATTTTGAAAAGTGCTTTTGAAATTGATGTTTTATAAAGATTTATTTTCTTTATTTTTTTAAATTAACCTTACCTTACCATAAAAAATGGTAAGAAGGAAGTCTTTAGTTATTTCTTTATTAAATTTTTATTTTCACCTATTGGGGAAAAGTTTTAAGACTATAGTGAGGTTCAAAAAGGATGTTGGCTAGCTTAGCTTAAGAATAAAATAAACTAAGTGCCAATGGAAAAGAAAGATAGTCACAAACTTATACAAAGTACAAATCCACTATCAATACTTGGAGATAATGATCATTTACCAAAGATGGAGAGAGGAATCATCCCCAATGGAGTAAAAATGTGGTAAATTTTTTTTTCATCTTCATTAAAAAAATAATTAAATGAAGACAAAATAAAACTCTTCTTTGTGACACCACATAGATTTGTAGATATTCTTATTAGGGTGATGGGTATGACATTGAGGAATGATACTATCTCAGAGGGCAGTCACCATCATACAATGGACTAATCACCTTAATAAGACTCGGAGAATGGGTCTTTGGATGTACCAAGATTCTTCCCACTTTATATGGAAAAGTAAAAAGGGTTTATTTTAATTGGGTTCGTTAAGTTTCCCTATGAGGCAAGCCCCATAGTTAATTACAGAATGAGATTCCTTAAGAATACTCTTGAAGGTAAATGATCATTGTCTCCAAATATTTTTGAAGATAGGACTATCAATCAATTGGTTTATTTTAGAAGATTAAGTGGGATTGATCAAGAGGAGGGAGTTATTATTAAACAAAGGAAGATAAGTAGGGGATGCTTGATACTAGGAAGCCTAGTGAATCCCAAACTATGGTTGGGCTTTATATTTTGAAATTAAAGTGATTTATTTGTTTGAGTTGAATTTTTATTGAAATCTAGGACTTACAATTCCATGAAATAAGATCATGGAAATTCCTAAGAGGTGAGGATTTATGCTTGTAGCCCACAAAGGAAAACAACAACCTCAGATCCTAAATCTAGGGAGCTTTTGGTGAGCATGACTAAATCTAAGGAAAATGGGTATATGGTTTACCTCCACAAGAGAGGATAAACCACTCTGAGACTTCTGGGGTGGTAACTAACTCCTTCTACGATTTTAAATTTATGTAGGCAAGTCTTATGCTTTTGCAAGATATCTAGGCTGTTATTTCTTTAGAAAGAGACTAAGTCCTTAAACATACTCTCTAAGAGACTAGATCATGTAGGGCAAGATTAATGACTTAAATCTACTGCAAGTTTTTGTTATGTTTTATTTTCATTTTTTGATAATTGATTTGACATAGGCTATGGGATTCATATGCTAATGCATGAGAAATTATATGGGCCAAAATCAAGTAAGAAGGAGGTGTGTTTCCACCATGGATCTCTCAAGTCAGGGAAAGGTGGAAGCCTCCATAAGCAAGAGTGAAGCAAGATGATTTTATGCATGATGTGAAACATACAACATCCACTAAGGGGTTGCTAAATCTTTTATGTTGATTTATAACCTAGGCTTTAGGTGAGGTTATGAGTTATTAATTTTTAATTTTGAGTTGATTAAGTGGATAGAAAATTTATTTTCCCTAGGAGCCTAATCGTATTCAGGCCATTCATCAAAGTAAGAAAGAAATAAGGAAAAATATTCCATCTTAATGCAAAAGCTAAATAAACATCAAATAATTTTATAAAGCTAGTGCAAAAGAATAAAAAGCCTTTGTGGTCGGGCTCCATCTCACAAACTCGAAAAGAAATTGGGTAGCCGAGCTCTATCCTTATACAACCAAAATTACAAATAAATTAATTACAATAAAAAATGAATTCATGTTATGGGAGTCTTCATCCTTCTTTCTTCTTTTCTTCATTTCTTCTTTCTTCATGTTTGATTTGCTTCTTTCCTTCCTTCTTTTGGCTTGGTTGGAATGTGGTTGCTCCAAGGCTTCACATGGTACATAAGACATAATCTTATGATTAATGTTCATCCTTCCCCATAACATTCATTCCAAATCTTTAAAATTACATGAAAATGGGAAAAGTAAATCTAACCTGCAAAATAGAGATTAGCTAAACACACCACACACATAAGCATGTATATGAATAAATTGGACTTAGCACCCTACACATGGGTAACCAAGTCCACCACTATTTTGGATTATGCTTGGGGTATAAGCAACCCTGA
This sequence comes from Cymbidium sinense, assembly GCA_021442155.1. Taxonomy (NCBI): domain Eukaryota; kingdom Viridiplantae; phylum Streptophyta; class Magnoliopsida; order Asparagales; family Orchidaceae; genus Cymbidium; species Cymbidium sinense. Next base: position 14,127,451 of record CM038226.1, read on the forward strand.
CAAAAGTATTTATATATTTTTATTACAGTGCCTTAAGCACAATCTCTAGAAGACAATGATTAGATTAAGATTGTCCTATCACTACCTTCTATGCACTAACATCCTTAAATATTATATACAAAACAAAAATCATCCATCAAACCATGCACCACCCTAACATAGAGCTAGAAATTATGACTTAGCCTAATGTGTGTGCCATTTAAGGCTTGTGTGGTATGTCTTAGTTAGGCTTTAAGGTTAGAGTTTTCTAAGTATGAAGGGTTTAACTTAGAGGGTGATTTCATTTAAGTGATTTAGTTGATTTGTTAATTTTATTTGATGATTTGATTTAGTTTGAATGAACCTACACTTAATTACTAAGTGTTGTAAAGAGAGGAAAAGAGAAGAGAACCTCTCTTTCCTCCCTACCTAAAGTAATTTCTAAGGTAGATTCGTAAGTGATTTTTCTTTATTTAATATTTTATTATGTGTTTTAATTAATCATAAGTTTAGATTTTTTTTAAATAAACCTATTCAATGAAAGGTATTTTAGGATTAATTAAAGTGAATTACTATGACAACACACACAACCATTTATTTCTTTTCAACATGTGTATCCTGCATATGAAATGATCCTAAGCATAGCTATATATGCAATGCAAATATTTAGCACACCTTAATGATGAATGCTAAGAGATGTTGCTTAAGGAAATATGAGTATTTTTATGAATGCAAGATTTTGTTAAGTAGAAAAGAGAGGGATTCTTTTATCCATTAATCAAATGCACATTTACATGTATGAAAGACATAAGTGAGTACGATGCCATTATTTTCTACACCAAGGGTATAAGGTACAAGACCTTCTTAGGGCTACTTAAAGCCTCACAACCCTAGATGTCCAGACTAATATACCACTTTTCTTAAATACATGTGCATGTACAAAAAGAAAGCAAATGGATGAAGAATCATGCAAAAAGTTTTTTGTTTGTTTGTTTGATTTTGGTTGTTTAATTTATATGTGTAATGTGGGGATCTTTCTTAATTCATAACATAAGTGGATAGAATGAATTTAAGCAAGTATGTTCTTTTCAAATGAACTATACACTTTGTAAATCCTATTCAAATCTATATTAAGAGGAAATAAGAAAAGCACATAACACATTTTATTTTATAATCACATGCTAGCTTATAAGTATTTATAAGTAGCATACCTTCATTTATAATATTTGATTTATAGATTTTGAAAATAGTTTTTATTTAATAGTGATAATAGCCACTCATATTCTTATTTTAGCCAAAACATGCAATTTGACATAAAGGAAACATTTCATTTATTTTTATTTTTTTAAAAGACATGAATGCATGATTTTCATATGGAAAACAACATTTAACATGCTTGAAAGAGATAAAGTGATGTAAGCATATGATTCCATTCACCTTAATTAATTCCTAAAGACAATCCTATAAGATAAGATTATTCAAAGTGAACCAAAGTTGTTTAAAGAGATTTTTATTTTAGTTTTGAATTTGATTTGATTTAGGAAATGATTTGAAGAGTTTGCTGGTCCTAACCCCTCATGTGTGAGTTAGTCTAGTTTAATTTTAGAACCATTAGATTGGCTTTATGCTTTGTTTAGGTTAAAGTGTAAATTAAATCCATTAATTACCTCCTACCTACACCACTTTAACATAATCAACCTAACAATTATGAGCCAACATATGATATGCAACCACATTGAATTTAAATTAGCAATGTACCTAAGAAAGAAAGGGGCCTAATGCAATTGGCTCATAATTATTGATTAATTAAGCTAAAGGGTTTAATTAAGTACTTTCATAACCTTCCCACACATGTGAGTTGGGAATGATTTCCTTAAATTTTTCTTAGGCTTTTGAACATCTAAGGATATACCCAAAAAGAGATTAATTAAGTTCAGATTGATTTTGAAAATTAGATTAAGCTAATTAAGTAAATTAATGAATTAGTCCTTAATTAGGTTTGGATTAAAGAAGGAAATGGGGTTTAGGGAATGACTTAGGAAAAATATCCCAAACCCATTCCATAAACCTCCTCTTCACTTAAATAAAGTTTAATTATCTTAAGTGATTAAACCAATTCACATGCTTAATTAATTAATGACATTAAGAGGGTGATTAGGGATTCATTGATTTAATTAACTCATAATAAATTCCAAAATTAATGAGAGGAGGCAGTCATCCCACCAAATATATTGAGAATTTTGGAATTAATTAATGAAATAATCGTGAGTAATTTTATTATTTTTAATTAAACCTTAAAAAAATCTATATTCAAATTAATAGAAGCAATTTTATTATTTCTTGAATTATCTTTAAAATGAAGTCATTTATATTTTTTTTTTCTAATTTTTTTTACATTTAATTATGAATTTGAAGTTTAGTGATTAATGATTAACTAATTATATAACTAATCCCATTGGTGCCATGTGGACTGCTGACGTGACATGTGCTTTCCACATGACGTAGTGTGATTGGTTATTTAAGCTGTCAAATCATATGTCGTGGTCGGTGCTGAAGCTTTCTGGCCATCCATCGATCAATGGATGTGATAAACCCGCGGGATCTAAAGGATTAAATCTGTGGATCTAGTTTAATCAACCGTCCATCCAAAACAGGATGGATGGTCCATCATCGCCTCTAGGGAGAGACCGGCCCTCCATGGCTTGATCTCGCTCACTTGAGCATTGATTTAAACCCACATCAAGAAGCAGAGAGAAGATCTAATGGTGGAAAATTGATGGGATTACAATTCCCTTTACAAAGGACCAAAGAATTTTCAAACTAAGCTCGATTTTGATTCATACCTCTCCTATCATGCTTCTAACCATGAGGTAGCTCCTAGTGGATGAAGTTTGGGAAGGTTTGAAAAGTGGATCTTCCACCCAAGCTCCCCTTCAATGGCTTAACTCCCCTTCCCATGGCTTGGATGCTTGGGATTTGCTTTGGATGAGCTCGACTTAGTGCCTTGATGGTGCTTGCAAGAGGAATTGGGCTTTAGTTGAGAATTGAGTGAGTTTAAAATCTCCCTCACCTCCTCTTGAGTAAACTGAGAAAGGAAAATTCAATTGAGCTTAGGAATTCTTGGAGGAGCTTGGGAAGCCTTTGATCCCTCTAAGCTCAATCGAATGCAATAGTGATGACTTGAATTGGAATGAGGGGGAGTATATCTCCCCCTACTTGAATTGGACGACTGAGAGCCTCCTTGCCATTTTGATCAAATTGATCTCATGGAATGGGTTATTTAGGTTGTTAGGAGTGCCATGTGGTTCGATTTTGGTAGGGGAGTGGGAGTGTGGAGGTGCACATGGGTTAAAATGAGTATACAAGGTGATCCATGTGGAGAATTTTGAGTGGAGGGGTCAGTTTTGGTTGACCCAAACTAATTGGGTCATGTGCACTACCCTCCTTGGTGTCCAAATGGTCCACTAGGAGGATGCCAAGTGGTCTTGAGTTGGAATATGATCAAATTCCAAGTGAATTTAATCATAGGTTACCCTTTGACCTAGGGGTAAAATGGTCATTTGGCTTTGATTTTGATTTAGGCAGATTTGATATGATTGAAAATTGGGTTGTGGTAATTTTCAATGAATTTGGTATTGATTTGATATCATTTGGCTCATGTTGACCCATTTAGGTCAAAATGGGTCAACTTGGGTCAAGTTGACCAATTGGTCAAATCGAGTCAAACTATGGGTTACGTCAAGTTTAAATGATCATTTAAAATATTTTGGTATCATTGGTTTTGGTTCAATTTGATTTATATTTAGTTTTGGTTCTTTTAAATTCACTTAGGTCAAATGGGTCAAGTTGACCAATTTGACCCATTTGACCTGATTAGGTTAGATCATGGGTTGGTTTAAGCTTGGTTGATCATTTAAAATATTTTGTAAGCTTTTATTTCAATTAATTTTGTTTTGGTTTGATTTTGGCTTGATTTGACCTTTTAGGTCAAGTTGGGTTCATGATTAATTGGGCTAGGTCGGGTCTAGTTGGCCAATTGAGGTTTTGGTCAAGTTCAACAAGTGATTTAGAATGAATTTGACCCATTGGTTGAAATCAATTTGGCTTAGATCAAGATTTGACACATTTTGATTTTTTTAGGTCAAGTTAGGTCAACTTGGGTCAAGTGGCCAATTAGGTTAGGTTTGGCTCAAATGATGACTTGGTCAAGTCTAATCATTAATCATGAATTGGTTTTGATCAATGGTTTTAATCAATCTGGCATGTGGTGGATTTTGGCTAGTTTGGGTTTTATTTGGGTCAAATGTTGACTTGGTCAAAGGCTAGGTTTGACTTGGTTTGACCCAATTTGGGTGATTGATCATCCTAAGATGATTGTTGCTCATAATGTGCTTAGAGCTTAGATAGTTCAATCCAATTTGGGTAGGATTAGAATTTGGATCAAGTTAGGTCACTTTAGTGAGTGGGTCAACTTGATCAAGGCTTGATTCAAGTTGGTTGAACTTTCATATGGACTTATGATTGAAATATAGATCCATTTGCAAGTGATTTGGAGTAAAATGGGTTTTGATTCATTTGACAATTTCAAGTTCAGAGGATGAACATGGGTTTGATTTGGGTTTGAGTTTTGAGTTTAGTTTTGGTTTGATAATTGAAGTTTATGATTGAACTTGGTTTGTGATTGAAGGATTGATTGTTTGAAGAGAAAATCCAATGGTTTGAATTGATGTGAGTTTGATTTGGCTAAGTTCAAGAATTTGACTTGAAAGGGCTTTGGTTGGATTTTGATTAGATTTGGATTTGAGTTTTGAATTTAGTTTTGGGTATTTGAATTTATATTTCATTTATATTTGTGAATATAAATGAGAATATAAATGGGTTATGAGAAAGTCTTTTGAATTTGGAATGATTTGGATTTGATTTGAGCTAAGTCCATAAGATGAAATCAAAGGCTTAGGAAAGATTTTGGATTTGGAATTGAATCATGGATTTCAATAATTTGGAATTAATTTGAGTTTGAAGTTGGTTTGAGTTGAAGTTGATTTGAATTTGAAGTTTGACTTGAAAGAAGGAAGTAAGGATTTGGTTCAAGCTATAGGGTAGGCAAATTTTTCTAACACCCCTAATGCATGACCTATTCCTATGGCTAACTCTTCTAAGTCTCTAGGGTTAGGTTGAGTATTCACCTAATCACTAAAAGTGTCTTAAGACTAAGGAACTCTTAGTGTCTAAGAGGAGTCCTACGTCTAAGATGGAGAGGTTGAGAGCTCATTATAAAAATGAGGTCAACAACATCGATATAGAGCGGGACCAATAAATAAGTTCTCAAACAAGAGTATCTAACTTGTTGAAGCCTATCGACAAAAGAGAGGGGATTTCTCTTCCAACCATTAAACCAATGATTGAGCTTATCAATGATTTTAGAGCAATATGTAGGTTTGCATCTAGAGTAGGAGATAGTTAAACTGAGATAGCCCCAAGGGAGTGACCCAAGATATTCTTGAGATTAGCTCTAGAAAGAGCATCCAATGATTTAGAAAAATAGATGACTGATTTAACAGCATTTGAAGATAGGTTAGCCTTTTGATAAAATATGTGAAGAATAGAAGAAAGACAACAAACATTGTTAGAGCTCATTACCAAAACCAGTAGATCATCAACATATATAAGATGGGACATAGAACCATTATGCTTTTTAATTGGCAAGAAAGAAGCTTCCCTATAGTGTTTGCCATGAGTCTAGAGAAGCATCCATGATAATTGCAAGAAGATAGGGAGACAAAGGGCAGCCTTGTCTCATACCCGAGGTGGAATAGAAGTATCCTTTGATTTCACCATTTAATATAATGGAGAATAGAGCTTGGTCAATACAAGCTTCAATCCTATTGATACAGATAATTGGAGACCTCAAAAGTTTCAATCTATGCATGATAAAGTGTCTATTAATATTATCAAAAGCCTTCTTAAGATCAATTTTTGCACAAAAGCTTTTTTGGCTATTTTTTTGATTAAATTCATAAAGAATCTCATTAGCTAAATAATGTTATCTGCTATATCACACCCTCGAATGAATGCAGCTTAAGTCGGATGAATAAGAGAAGGAAGAAGGATCTTCATCCTATCAGCAAGTAACTTAGATATCACCTTATAAAGGATGATGCTTAGGGATTGAGGCCTATAATCACTTATGGTTTCAACATGAGAGCTCTTAGGTAATAGAGTAATGGCAGAGTGTTTAACTCTATATGGAATCTTAGAAGTATTGAAAAAATAAAGCACTACTTTGACCAAAGAAGGTACAGTAATGTCCCTGTGGTGAATTTTATTTTTGTCTTCATCTATCTTAAAAAAATAAATGAAAATAAAATAGCACGCTAGTTGGACATCACGTAGATTTGCAGATGTACTTATTAAGATGATTAGATACAACATTGAGGAATGATGTACTATCTCGAGAGATAGAAGTCATCATCCTATAATGTACCTAATCACTTAATAAGGACTCCTAAGGACAATGGGTCTTTGGATGTACCAGAGATTCTTCCCCTACTTTACATGGCAAGCCCCCATAGTTTATTTTAAATCAGGTTCGTTAAGTTCCCTATGGAGGTAAGCTCCCATAGTTAATTACATCTTAAATAATGAGATTCCTTAAGAATACTCTTGATTAAGGTAAATGATCATTGTCTCCGAAGATTTCAAAGATAGGACTATCAATAAATTTGTTATTTTTGGAAGATCAAGTGGGATTGATCAAAAGGAGGGAGTTATTATCGAAACCAAATAGAGATAAGTAGGGATGCTCACGATGCTAGAAAACCTAACAAGCATTCCAAACTATCCTATGGTTGGGCTTCATATTTTTTGAAATTTGAAGAGAGTTAATTGTTTGAGTTGAATTTTTTATTAAAAATCTAGGGCTTACAATTCCATAATACAAGATCATGGAAATACCTAAGAGGTGAGGATTTATGCTTGTAGCCCGCAAAGGAAAACAACCACCTCAGAACTTGAATCTAGGGAGCTTTGGTGAGGGCCAAGGCATGACCTAAATCAAAGGCAAAAAATGGGTATATGATTTACCTCCACAAGAGAGGATAAACCACCTGAATATTGGACTTATAACCACCTGGGTGTGGCTGCCAACTAACTCCTCCTACAATTTTAAATACATCTAGGCAAGTCATATGCTTTTGTGAGATAGCTAGGCTATTGTTTATTTAGAAAGAGACTAAGTCCTTAAACACACTCCCTAAGAGACTAGATTATGTAGGGCATGAATAATGACCTAAATCTAATGCAAATTTTGTTAAGTTTTATTTTAATTTTTGGAAATTTAATTGACACAGGTTATGAGATTCATATGCCTAATGCACAAGAAATTGGTTATGGGCTAAAATTAGCAAGAAGGAGGTTTGTTTCCACCATGGCTCTCAAAGGTCAAGCCATGTTCTCTAGCAAAAGTGGAAGCCCTCCATTAGCAAGAGTGAAATAAGATGATTTTATGCATGATGTGAGACATACAACATCCAACTATAGGATTGCTAAATATTTTATTATCTTGATTTATGTCCTAAGTTTTAGGTGAGGTTATGAGTTATTTAGTTTTAATTTTGAGTTGATTAATTGGATAGAAAATTTATTTTTTTAAGACCCTAATCGCATCCAAGACATTCATCCATCAATGAAGAAACTGGGAAAAATATGCCATCTTAATGTACAAGCTAAACAAACATCAAATAATTTTATAAAGCTTTATGAAAAGAATAAGGCCAATTGGTGGTAACCTAACCTAAAATAAATGTGGGTGGCGAGCTCTACCCTCATACTACCCAATTACAAATGAATAATTACAATTTAGAAAGAATTCATGTTATGGGGGTCTTCATACTTCATTCTTAATGTACAAAAACAAACATCAAACAATTTTATAAAACTTATAAAAGAATAAAAGGCCAATGTGGTTTTCACCAACAACTGAAAAGAAATGTGGGTAGCCAAGCTCCCTTACTTGCCAATTACAAATGAATAATTACAATTTAGAAAGAATTCATGTTATGGGGGTCTTCATACTTCATTCTTTCTTTCTTCATTCCTTCATTTCTTTCTTTCTTTCTTTCCTTTTTTTGGTTGGTTGGGATGTGGTTGCTCCAAGGCTTCACATGGTACATAAGACTTAATCTTATGACCAATGTTTATTCTAATCCCCCATAGCAATCATTTCAAATCTTAATTGCAAAATTACATGAAAAAGGGAAAGATAAATCTAACTAAACTGGCAAAACAGAGATTAGCTAAACATACCACACAATCCCAAGTAGTTATAGGAATGAATTGGACTTAGCACCCCATGGGTAACCAAGTCCACTGTCCTAGTTTGGATTATGCTTAGGGGTACAAGCAATCTGCACAATAAAGGAATTTATATTTTTATTACAGTGCCCCTTAAGCACAATCTCCTGCAGAAAATATGATTAGATTAAGATCATCCTATCATCCAGTCTACGCACATGCACCCTAATATTCAATCTAAAAATATTGCATCACAAAACAAAATCAGGTATCAAACTATGCACCACCCTAACATAAAATTAGAAATAGTGACTTAGCCTAATGTGTGTGCCATTTAAGGCTTGTGCGACATTTCTTAGCTAGGCTTTAAGGTTGGAATTTTTTAAGTGTGAAGGATTCAACTTAGAGGGTGATTTCATTTAAGTGGTTTAGTTAATTTGTTAATTTTATTTGATGATTTGATTTGGTTTGAATGAACATACACTTAATTACTAAATGTTGTAATAAGAGGAAAAGAGAAGACAACTTCTGTTTCCACCATGTTGACCTCATTTTTAGAATGAGCTCTCAACCCCTCCATCTTAGACATAGGATTCCTCTTAGATACTAAGAGTTCCTTAGTCTTAAGACACTTTTAGTGATTAGGTGAACACTTAACCTAGCCCTAGAGTCTTAGAAGAGCTAGCCATAGGAGTAGGTCATGCCTTAGGGTGTTAGGAAAATTTGCCTACCCCATAGCTTGAACCAAATCCTCACTTCCTTCTTTTAAATCAAACTCCAAATCAATTCAATTCAAACTTCAAACATCAAATCAATACCAAATCAACTTCAAACTCAAATAAATTCCAAACTTAATTGATTTTCTCAAATCTTAAATCAATTCCAATTGATTTTTCAAATCATGAATCAATTCCAAATGATTGAAACCCATGATTGAATTCCAAATCCTAAAAATCTTTCCTAAGCCCTTTGATTCCATCTTATGGACTTAGCTTAAATCAAATCCAAATCAATTCAAATTCAAGGGATATTCTCATATTTTACATTCTCATTTCAAATCATGAATTACCCCAAAATGATCAAACCCATGATTAATTCCAAATTCAAAAAATCTTTCCCTTTCACTTGATTCCATCTTATGGATTCAGTTTAAATCAAATTCAAATCACCAAATTCAAGATTTTTCATAACCTATTTATATTCTCATTTATATTCATAAATATAAATGAAATATACCAAATATCAAACACAAACTTCAAAAAATAAAAAAGCAAATCCAAAAAAAAAAACCCAAATTCAACCAAAACCCAACCTAAGTTTTCAAGTCAAATTCTTGAACTTAGCTAAATTCAAATCTAAACCCTTGATTTTTCTTCATGATTCAATCAATCCTCTTCAATCCAAATAAAACACAAACTTCAATCATCAAATCAAAATAAATTCAAAAATCAAACCTAAATCAAACTCATGTTCATCCCTTTAAACTTGAAATTGTCAAATGAATCAAAACCTATTTGACTCTAAATCACTTGCAAATGGATTTATATTTCAATCATAAGTCCATATGTGAGTTCAATCAAACTTGTTTCAAGTCTTGATCAAGTCAATTGACCCACTTAGGCTCACTTGACCGAAAGTGACCTAAAGTACCCTTTTGAGCCAAATTCTAATCCTACCCAAATTTGATTGAACTAAGTCCACCTAAGCCTCACATTGTGAGCAACAATCATCATGAGATGATCAATCACTCAAATTGGGTCAAACCAAGTCAAACTTAAGGGTTGACCAAGTCAACACTTAGCCAAAATAAAACTTAAACTAGCCAAAATCCACCATAGGCCAAATTGATTGAAACCATTGATCAAAACCAATTTGTGATCAATGTTTGAACTTGACCAAGTCATCATTTAAGCCTAACCTAGCCCAATTGGCCACTTGACCCAAGTTGACCCAACTTGACCTAAAAAGTCAAAATGGGTCAAATCTTGATCTAAGCCAAATTGATTAAAACCAATGGGTCAAGTTCATTCCAAATCACTTGTTGAACTTGACCAAAGCCTCAATTGACAAACTAGACCCAACCTAGCCCAATTGACTATGAACCCAACTTGACCTAAAAGGTCAAATCAAGCCAAAATAAAATCAAACCAAAATTGATTGAAACCAAAGCTTGCAAAATATTTTAAATGACCAACCAAACCTAAACCAACCTATGAACTAACCCAAATAGGTCAAATGGGTCAAATTGGTCAACTTGACCCATTTGACATAAATGAATTCAAATGAACCAAATCCAAATATAAATCAAATTTAACTAAACCAATGATGCTAAGATATTTCAAATGGTCATATGAACTTGACCCAACCCTTGGTTTGACCCAATTTGACCAATTGGTCAACTTGACCCATTTTGACCTAAATGGGTCAACATGAGCCAAATGACATCAAATCAACTCCAAATTCCTTGAAATTTGGACCAACCTAATTTCAAACTATTCTAAATCTTGTGAAATCAAAGCCAAATGACCATTTTACCCCTAGGTCAAGGGTAACCTGGCCAATTCCACTTGGAATTTGATCATATCCTTTTCATGGCCACTTGGCACCCTCTTAGTGGACCAAGTGGACACTAGTGGTGTGGTGCACATGACCCAATGGGGTTGGGTTAGCAAACCCAACCAAGGCCAAAATTAACCACCCACTCAAAATGAGCGGGATCACTCCTCCACCTCATTTAGCACATGGAAACTTCTCCACTTTTCCTCACATGGTATCCAAAATGGCCTAAGCAACTCAACCCTTGTGATCAATTTGATCAAAATGACATATGCAAGCTCAACCATCTGATCCTTCTAGGGGAGATATACTTCCCCTAATTTTACTTGAATGGTTGGGACACACATTTGTTTGAAGCATATAAACTCAGAGGAAGCAATTCCAAGCTCCCTCAAAGTCTCCTAAGCTACTTTGATTTCTCCATTTTTGATTTTACCTAAGCTGAATAATAGGGGAGCTCAAGGAATTTTCCATCTCATTCAATTCTCCACTAGAGCTCAATTCCTCCTTCAAGCACCATGAGGACCCAATCAAGCTCAAAGTCTTCATCCAAGCTCTCAAGGCAGAGGAGAGTTTGACCAAGGCCAAGCATTTGAGGACTTTGGTCAATAGGGATCTACTCAACCTCAAACCTCAAATCTTCAGAGCTTCTCTCCATTGATGAAGCTACCTCGATGGTGAGCGATGATAGCCTGGTGGTATGGATTGAGCTTAAGAAGAATTTTCTTTTGGTTAGTGATCCCATTACATTTTAACATTAGATCTTCATCCCTTGTATGTTGATGGTGTGGGTTCAATTTGTAGCTCAATCAAGCTCAATCGAGCTGGATCAAGCCAGGATGGGCGTTTGCCTCTCCCAGGCTCAGGGGGATCATGGACCATCAACATGTTTTGGATGGGCGGTCGATTAATCCATAGATCCACATTTAATCCTTAATACTTTCGGCTTGATCTTGGAGATCTTTGATTGGTCCAACAAAAGCGCATAGCATGTCCGACGACATTGGATGTGACTACTTAAATGAATCCCATGTGGAAAGCGTGCATGGTGATGATTGGATATATTTAATTAGGTGATTTAATTAAGTTTTAATCATAGAATTTTTCAAAATATATAACTAAATGTAGAAAAATAAAAAAATACAAACTCAAATGCATTTTGAAGATATTTCAAAGGGAAATAATAAAATTAAGTTTAATTGAATTGAATTTTTTTATTTTGGGTTTTATTAGAAATATAATTATGTTAATTACTCTATTATTTCATTGATTAATCTCAAACTTCTGGTATTTAGTGGGATGACTTCTCCCTAATTTTCTTGGAATTTATTAATTTAATTAGGATTGATTGATTCACTCCAATCACTCCCTTAATCAATTAAATGATTAGATAACCTATTAAATAGTGACAAATTTATTAATTAAGTTTGTTAATTACCTTAGAATAGTGAATGTACATAGGGAATGAGATTAGGAGCTCTTTCCCAAATCCTTTCCCCTAAGTTCATTTCATTTGGATAAAAATTTAATTGAGGTGCAAATTAATTAAATAGTTTAATCACTTTATTAAATAGCTTAATTAATCAAAATTTTAAAATCAAATCAATTTGAACTTAATCAATTCCTTCTTGGGTAGATGCTTAGGTGTTCAATAACCTAAGTAGCTTAAGGAAATCATATCTAACCTATACGTGTGCGAAGGGTTATGAAAGTACTTAAATTAAACCCTTTAGCTTAATTAATCATTAATTGTGAGCCAAATGCATTAGGCCCCTTTCTTTCTTAGGTGCATTGCTGATTTAAATTCCTTGTGGTTTTTATGTACATTGGCTCATAATTATTTGGTTAAATATGTTAAAGTGGTGTGGGTAATTAATGGACTTAATGTACACCTTAACCTAAACAAAATATAAAATCAATCTAATGGTTCTAAAATTAAATAAATCATACACATGTGGAAATGGGTTAGGACCAAAAACCTTTTCACATTTCCTAAATTCAAATCAAACTCAAAATAAACTAAAATTTCTTTAAATAATTTTGATTCACTTTAAATAATCTTATTCCATTAGATTATTTTTAGGAATTAATCTGGGTGAATGAATTTACATACTTTCATCACTTTATTTCTTTCCTAGCATGATAAATATGTATGTCATATGAAGATTATACATTCATGCCTTTTGAAAATCAACTTAAAAATGAAATGTTTCCTTTATGTCAAATTGCATGTTTTGGATAAAGTAAGAATATGAATGGCTATTATCCTATTAAATCAAAAATTATTTTCAAAACTAATAAATCAAACATCACAATTGAAAGGTATGCTACTTATAATTATTTATAGACTTGCATCCAAGTAAAATATAAAGGTGTGCATTGTGTGACTTTCCTTCTCTTCTCTTTTAGCATAGTTTTGAATAGGATTTGCAAAGTGTATTGTTCATTTGAAAAGAGCACAACACTTCCTTAAATCCATTTCTATTCACTCTTATGTTATCAATTAAGAAGGATATTCATACTTACATAAATAAATTAAACAACCAAAATCAAACAAACACATAAACTTTTTGCATGACTCTTTTCCCATTCATTTCTTTTGGCACATGCACTTGTATTTAAGGAAAGTGGTATATTAGTCTGGACATCCCGGGGTTGCGAGGCTTTAAGTAGCCCCAATTAGGTCTTGTATGTTACACCCCTGGTGTAGAAAATAATGGTGCCATACTCACTTTTGCCTTTCATACATGTACATGTGCATATGGATAATGGATAAAAGAATCTCTCTTTTCTACTTAACAAAATCATGCATACATGAAACATTCTAAATTTCCTTAAGCAAACTTTCTTAGCATTCATCATTAAGGTGTGCTAAACACTTCCATTTGCTTGTATAGATATGCTTACGATTCATCCATATGCATGTTACACATGTTGGAAAGAAATAAAGTGTTGTGTTTTGTGATAGTAATTCACTTTACTTAATCTTAAAATGCCTTTCCCTTTGAATAGGTTTATTTAGGCAAAAATCTAAACTTAGGATTAATTAAAACATATAATAAAATATTAACTAAACCAAAATCAAATATGAATCTACCTTAGAAATTATTAAGGTAGGGAAGAAAGAGAAGTTCTCTTCACTTTTCCTCTCTTTACAACTTTTAGTAATTAATTGTAGGTTCATTCAAACAAAAACAAATCATCAAATAAAAACCAACCAAATCAACTAAATCACTTAAATAAAACTACCCTCTAAGTTGAACTCTTTCACACTTAGAAAACTTTAACCTTAAAGCCTAGCTAAACATACCACACAAACCTTAAATGGCACACACATTAGACTAAGTCACCACTTCTAGCTTTAGGTTAGGGCAGTGCATAGTTTGATGCTTTGGTTTTGTTTTATGATATAATTTTTTAGTTTGGATGTTAGGTTTTATGTGTTGAATGGTAGGTGATCTTAGTCTAATCATTATCTTCAGAGGATTGCTTAAGCTGTAATAAAAATATAAATATGCTTTTGCTGTGCAAGTTGCTTATACCCCTAAGCATAATCTAAAATAGGCTAGGTGGACTTGGTTAACCATGTGTGGGGTACTAAGTTCAATTTATGCATATACATGATTGGGATTGTATGGTTTGTTTAGCTAATCTCTATTTTGCAGGTTTTAGTTAGATTTTCTTTTTTTCATTTTCAAGTAATTTTATAATTAGGATTTTGGAATGATTGTTATGGGGGATTAGGATGAACATTGGTTATAAGGCTATGTCTTTTGAACCATGTGAAGCCTCTGGAGCAACCACATTCCAACCAAATAAAAGAAGAAAGAAGAAAGAAGAAAAAGGAAAAGAAGAAAGAAGAAAGAAAGGAAGAAAGAATAAAAAATAGAAATGAAGAATGAAGACCCCCCCATAACAATGAATTCCTTCTTGATTATAATTTATTCATTTGTAAATCAGGTTGTATAAGGGTAGAGGTCGGCTACCCAATTTATTTTCGGATTTTTGCAGTGGAGCCCGACCATAAATGATCACTTATTCTTTTGCGCTAGCATTATAAATTGTTTGATGTTTGTTTAGCTTGTGCATTAAGATGACATATTTTCCTAGTTTCTTCCTTGCTTTGATGTATGGCGATGACGATTAGAGTCTTAGGAAAATAAATTTTCTATCCAACATAAATAACTCAAACTAAAAATAAATAACTCATAAACTCACCTAAAGCCTAAGTTATAAACAAGATAAAAGAATTAGTAACCCCTTGCTTGGATGCTATATTTTGTTTCTCACATCATGCATAAAAACATCTTTTTTTGACTTTTGATTTGGAGGGATTCCACCTTTGCTAGAGAACTTGGCTCGACCTTTGAGAGCCATGGTGGAAACACACCTCCTATCTTGCTGATTTTGGCTCATAATCTAATTTCTCATACATAAGACATATGAATCCTAAAGCCTGTGTCAAATTGATTCTCCAAAAGGAAAATACAATGTAACAAAAATTTGCATTAGATTTAAGTCATTAATCATGCCCTACATGATCTAAGTCTCTTAGAGAGTGTGTTTAAGGACTTAGTCTCTTTTTAAATAAACAATAACTTAGCTATCTTGCAAAAGCATTTGACTTGTCTATATGTATTTAAAATCATAGGAGGAGTTAGTTGCCACTCCCCAGTTGTAAGTCCAATGAAAGTGGTTTATCCTCTCTTGTGGGGGTAAACCATATACCCATTTTTCACCTTAGATTTAAGTTGTGCTTTTGGCCCTCACCAAAGCTCCCTAGATTTAGGTTCAGAGGTCGTTACTTCCCTTTGTGGGCTACAAGCATAAATCCTAACCTCTTAGGAATTTCCATGGTCTTGTGTCATGGAATTGTAAGCCCTAGATTTTTAATAAAAATTCAACTTAAACAAATAAATCACTTCAATTTCAAAAATATAATGCCCAACCATAGGATAGTTGGCGATGCTTACTAAGCTTCCTAGTATCCTAAGCATCCCCTACTTATCTTCATTTAGCTTCGATAAGAACTCCCTCCTCCTGATCAATCCCACACAAGAAGTGTTATTTAGAATAATTATTTTTGAGTTCTTCATTTCATTTCTTTTCTCTCTTCAGGGGAAAGATTAGAATGAAGGATTTGAAGATATATTTTTCACCACTGATTTTTCTTATGACTCTACTGGGGATGGTTCCTCTCTCCATCTTTGGTAAATGATCATTGTCTCTAAGTATCGATAATGGGTTTGTACTTTTGTATGAATCCAAGACTATCTTTCTTTTCTATTAGCACTTAGCTTATTTCATCCTTAATTAAGCTAGTCAACATATTTAGGTTTTAGGACCTCACTCCGTGTGGGTCTTAATACCCCCATTGGGTTCCCCAATGGGCAAAAATAAAAATTTAATAAAAAGAAATAACTAAAGACTTCCTCCTTACCATTTTCATGGCAGGGAAAGGTTCATTCTAAAATAAAAGAAAAAAAATAAATCCTTTACAAAAACATCAATTTCTGAAAAACACTTTCTCAAAATGCACATAATAAAATATTTTGCACAAAATTTTTTTATAAATCACCCTCATCTAATAACTTCTTGATTGTTATGTGTTGGATCATTTCAAAATTAAAATAAAAAAAATCATATTTTCCAAAAGCACAAATGAACATCTTCATTCAATTTATTGAATGAAGATTTCATTTTTAATCAAAATGAACAATCATCATTTCCAAAAGAAAACCAACAAATCTCTTTTCAAAAGTAAAATCCAAAATTATATTTTTCAAAAATCACAAATGAACATCTTCATGCAATTTATTGAATGAAGATTTCATTTACAAAATAAAATATCAACAATCACATGTTTTCCAAAAATAAAATTCAACAATCATATTTTTTAAAAGCACAAATGAACATCTTCATCCAATTTGTTGAATGAAATATCATTTTCAAAAACAAAATGAACAATCATCCTTTTCAAAAATAAAAATCCAACAATCATCTTTCAAAAATAAAATTCAATAAATCACATTTTCAAAAAGCACAGATGAACATCTTCATTCAATTTATTGAATGAAGATTTTATTTTCAAAACAAAATGAACAATCATCTTTTCCAAAAAGAAAATCCACAATCACATCTTTCTAAAAATAAAATCCAACAATCATAATTTCAAAAAGCACAAATGAACATCTTCATTCAATTTATTGAATGAAGATTTCATTTTCAAAACAAAATGAACAATCATCTTTTTCTATATATATATATATATATATATAATCCAATAATCATATTTTTCAAAAAGCACAAATGATCTATTTATTGAATGAAGATTTCATTTTCATAACAAAAAAAAAAAAAAAAACAACAATCTCTTTTCAAAAATAAACAAACATATTTCCAAAAGCACAAATGAACATCTTCATTGAATTCATTGAATGAAGATTTCATTTTCAAAAATCAAAATCCAAAATCACAATTTCAAACACATTTTTCCAAAAACAAAATCAACAATCACATTTTCAAAAAAAAAAAAAAAAAAAAAATCAACAAACACCCTTTCAAAAGCAAAACCAAAATCAAAAACAAAAGAAACACATTTGTATCTCCTCTGCATACCTAAATTTGCTAAGAATCCTCTTTTTCAAAATTAACAAACTAAAAAACAAAAGAAACACACTTGGATTTCCTTAGCATTCCTAAATTTGCTAAGGACCCTATTTTTCAAAATAAAAAAACAAAATAAAAAACAACACTTGGATCTTTCATTTAGCATACCCAAATTTTCTAAATGAAGATCCCCTTTTCAAAAAAAAAAAAAAAAAAATAACACTTGGATTTCCTTAGCATACTTAAATTTGCTAAAGATCCTCTATTTTCAAAATCAAATAAAAAAAATAAAAGAAACACATTTAGATTTCCTTAGCATACCTAAATTTGCTAAGGATCCTCTTCTTCAAAATCAAATCAAAAATAAAAGAAACACATTTGGAATTCTTTAGCATACCTAAATTAGCTAAGAATCCTCTTTTTCAAAAAAAAAAAAAAAACACTTGGATTTTCTTAGCATACCTAAATTTGCTAAGAATCCTCTTTTTCAAAATCATGTGGTGGGGTCTAGACACCACCGAATCTCTATGCACAAGAATTTCCCTCATGTGGTAGCTGGTCCCAATGAGAAGAATACTACGATATCAGTAGCTACCAAAATCAATCAGCAGTGGATGATTGAACCTCCATCGCGCCTTGCTAGTAACATGTGTTGTATGTACCTCACGGGCCCTCTCCTAATGAATCTGCCTCCCTACACCACAGGGAATGATGGATCGGACATCAAACGAGTATGACTCGAAGGCCTATATGCTCATACGCATAAGCAATCGACCAAAATGACGCCCCGCCTCAAAAACTGCTAAAAATGCACCACTGAGGAGGTGATGAGATCCTCTAACATCCTCTTTGTCACCCAGAGAGGATGGAACTAGTTTTCAGAACAAGTGGTGAAGTAATCAAAAAACTCATCAATGGCAGTGAGCGCCTCCATCTCCTTCGGATCCGGGTATGATACCGCTTGATCATGTGGTTTCGCTCACTGTATGCAGATGGGAGGAGTGTGAGCTAGAACCATACTCAAATGTAGGGGAGGCAAGCCTTAAGACCAAGGGAGCCTTA
The DNA here is from genome assembly GCA_021442155.1 of Cymbidium sinense. NCBI lineage: Eukaryota > Viridiplantae > Streptophyta > Magnoliopsida > Asparagales > Orchidaceae > Cymbidium > Cymbidium sinense. Next base: position 14,145,949 of record CM038226.1, read on the forward strand.
CCCTTGGAGGGTACAGATGAGATGGTACTAGCCTTCACTAGGGCAACATGAGAAATCAAGCACTACAACCTAATTTGCATCGCAGAATGCTACAACTAAAGTCTATGGTATTGCCACCGCCTTCCTCTTCAGTGAGGAGACATCAGAATCAGAGGGTAAGTCAATCCTAGTGACTGGCTTCTGATTGGTCACCTTGGTCCTACTAACTGTAATGAGGGGAATGCCCTCATAAGTAATCCTGGCTCCCTCAAATCCCTGACCAAAGTGAGTCAGATGAGTATGATCTAGACAGGTGAAGTCAGCTTGATCTAAAGCCAGATCCATACCATGGGGGAAGGTAAAGACAAACTTCTGAGAACCAGCCAATTCAACAACTGTAATAGAAATGAAACTGTACTATCACTATATCTGAACTGGTGCAACCGATAAGCCTACTCACGAGCTCGAGCTTTTGAAATCCATTCATTACTAGTCATTTTGAGTATCGAGCTCGAGCTCAAGCTCAAAGGCAGGCTCGATATATTAAACGAGCTTGAGCTCGAGTTAGCGGAAGCTCGGTTCATCTGTTCGTCGAGCCACTTGGGGGATATGAGAATATTAACCGAGCGAATGATTCAAGATTTCGCATTTGATTCTACCCTAACTTATATGATCGCGCCGAGGCCGAGTGCACTCCACTGCCGACTCTTCCTATAAGAAGCTTCTCGAGTGTCGCCTTGCCTCGCCTCTCCATCAATCGCTTCTTGCCACTCACTATGATCTGACTCTCCTTTCTCTCCTACTACTCAGCTTCTGTGCTTGAGTTCCCTCATCTTCCGCTTCAAATTTTTCTCACTCGATAGTAAGATCGACTTGATCTTGGTTGGCTTCATTTTCTTTATGCTCACATCTGTATTTTGATTTGATGATGCTTTCGATTAGGTGTGTGAAGCCATTCAAAATTAGGTTTTCTTTTGGTTTTGATGTTCGATTGTGAATCAACTTGTGATGTTCTTTAGGATTATGTGTTTAATGAGTAACGGCTATGTTTGGTAACTTCGGTTGTGTAACTTGTGTTGATTATCTACACTTGTTTATGGTTCAGTAACTTCGGTTCAATGTGCAGCACTGCAGCTTATCCTTTATTATTTATGGTTTTTCTGGTAGTTTATGGTTCAATTGTTGTTCGGCTGGGTTGTTGGATGATGGTAAATATGTGTGAACTTTCAGATTTGTGGCAAGAAATAGTTATTAAGTAGTTTTATCATTTATGGTCATTATCTCAATTCTTCCAACTATTTTAGGTAGGATTTGTGATGGACTTACCACCTAAAATCGATGTTCTTTGGTTTTGATGTTTGGTTGTGAATCAACTTGTGATGTTCTTTTAGATTAGGGTTTAGTGAGTAATGGCTATGTTATTGTATAACTTGTGTTAATTATTTGGATTTGCTTATGTAACTTGTAGGTTGTTGTTGTTGTTCACAACGTAAAATCAATTTTATTTAGGTTCAACTCAATGTGCAACTTAACCTCTGTTGTTTATGGTTATTTTGATGGTTTATGGTTCAATTGCTGTTCAGTTGAGTTATTGGATGATGGTATATATGTGTAGTAAGAAGTATTTATTAAGTAGTTTTATCATTTATGATCATTATCTCGGTTCTTCCAACTATTTTAGGTAGGATTTGACTTCACCACCTAAAATTCATTATGACATACTTGGTGCCTTTTTTATAAAACATGTTATGTAATGTAGTAGTTCATTATTTTTTTGTTAATTCATTATGCTTTATAAATCGCTATGTCTGGCAATGAAATGATTTTCTATGTTAGTAATTGGTTTCTATTTTGCGGAATTACGTAATTATTGGGATACAGTATTGAGTTTTTTTATTACAAAGTGCAAATATACTGAGCAATTTGATATTTTGAGTTTTTTAATATTTTATAAATCATTTATCTTCTTCATTCATTATGTTGTAATTTATCATTTTTTTGTTTTAGATTTAAAAATGGCAACACCACCACTTGGAGAGGATGTGTTAGTGGATTTAAGTAGTGATAATCAAGTTGTGGGTGTCCAAATTGATATTGAGGAACATAACAAAGAATATAGATGTTAATAATATTGAGGGGAGAATGAAGTTATTAATGATTTGGTTGACAAGGGTGATGATATATGATCTTGAAAATCCAATTGAATTAAGAAAAGAAAGAAAACATCACGCGGTTTGGGAGGAGTTTGAAGTTGTTCTTCCGGATGGCAAAAAAAGGCGAATGTATTTATTGCAAGAAAAGTCGGCTATAGGTACCTGCAACTACATAATTTAGAGGCATTTAGATCGATCCTAGAGTAATGCATTAACAAGCAAAAAATTTTACGCTTCACCAAAAGATGTTGACAGCTCATTAAATAAATTAGAGCGATTAACTACAACTTTTAAGTTTGATCAAACAAAGTTAGAGAGATGGTTGCTCATTACATTCGATTAATGAAAAACCCTTCTCGATTGTGGAAGAATTTGGATTTAATCTTGTTTTGAAGTCCATGTCACCATACTTCTCTAAATTCTCTAGAACAACTGCTCGTGGTGATGTGATGCTAGTATATGAAAAGGAAAAAAGAAAATTAAAGCATTCATTGAGTAGTATAAATAGAGTGAGTTTTACTACTGACATTTGGAAATCAAAGAATCAACGGATATCTTATATGGTCATCTCACATTATGTGAAATAAACCAAATTGAAAAAAAGAGTTCTTAGTTTTTTTACATTTATCGCTCCACATCGGCCTCAAATTGTTGACACATTCTATAAGGCCCTAACTGAAGGGTCTTGAAAATAAAATATTTACCATATCAGTTGATAATGCATCAAATAATGATAAGGCTATCAAGTTATTAAAAGATGGTTTACGGATAAGGAAAAAATTATTCTTTGACTATTCCATATGCTTGCACATATTTTGAATTTAATGGTGAAAGATGGGGTCAAATGTATAGAATTTGTTGTTGAGAAAATCTGACGCTTAATTTTATCAATGCTTAAGGTAGACTAATGAAATTTGCTGATCTTGTTCAACAGTTACAACTACCAACAAGAAATCTTATCATGGATTGCCCAACACGTTGGAATTCTACATACAATATGCTAGTAGTTTCACTTCAACTAAAAGAAGCTTTCTTTTCATACAGTGAGAGGGAGATTACATATTGTAATTGCCTACAAAAGATGAATGGAATAAAATAGAAAAGGTTTGTGATATACTTGGTTTTTTTAATGAGGCAACTAATATATCATTTCTGCATCAATACCCAACATCTAATTTGTTTCTCTCACAAATTTGCACTATAAAAAAAAGTAATCAATGATGGTGCTTTCGATGACTTCATCAAGCACATGACCCGCAAAATAAAAAGAAAATTTTGAAAAATATTAGGCAATGCAACCATCCGATGGCATTTGGTCATAACCCATAATGAAATTTGTCATTGAGTTTTTTACCCTATGATCTATGAAGGAGATGAAAGCAATCATAATATTGCATATGTTCATACTTTACTATATGAATTATATGAAGAATATGTTGAATACCTTCAAACTGATACTACAAGTAGTGGGACATTTAGGTGAAAGTAGCATGCAAAGACCCGTGATACTCTTGCACAAAAATATAGTGGTTGGTATGATTTTACTTTATCTATCGAAAATCAAGTAGAAGGCCCACCAAGTCGACCATAACTACCTTGAAGATGGGTTATAGATAATTCAAGGTCATAGTTGATGTGATTGCTTGGTGGAAAAATCATCTTAAATATCGATTCTCTCAAAATGGTCGTTGATATTTTATCTATTCCAATTAGTACGCTTGCTTCGAGTCCACCTTTAGTGTGAGAGAGAGTTATTGATACTTATTCCAAAGCTTAGTTGAAACCGCTCAAGCCTCATATGTGGAATTGGATTCGCTCTCAAATTGAAAGCAATTAAGGTATTTATTTACCTTCCAATTATTTTTTTTTTAGTATAATTTTTTTTAATGATATTAATATTATACTATATTGAATATTTATTAGGAAGAGGATGAAGATGAAGAGATTGAGATACCCCTAGGTCCTCTACAGATTGCGTAAAGGAAAAGTGGATGAATATGAAGAGCTGACTTTACATGTTTTTTAAATAGACTTTATGTGGTTTATATTTGACATTTAAACTCTTTATAATTTTTGTACTAGCAATTCTTTGTTTAGTAGACATTTTAAAATGTTATGATTGCACTAAATATTAATCTACACAAAAGTTATAATTTTTGAAAATATTAGAGGGAAATTGATGATGATAGCTATGATGCTAATGATTTTGAAATCAAAAATTTATAAAGTTGCTCATACATTCCTTGGATGTTGGTAGCTATTTTATTGTAGTTGCTCATCTATTGGATGTGTGCTGGTAGCTAAGTCGATACTTTACAGTAGTTGCTCATATATTCCTTGGATGTTGGTAGTTGCTTTAACATAGTTGCTCATCTCTTGGATGTGTGCTGGTAGCTACTTTTGAACATTTTCTGAGCTTGAATCAATGCCCTCTAGTTGTCTTCTTTGTCTCAGTTTGTGCCTTATGGTTGGCTGATTATATGTTTTGTTGGAGTAGGTGGAATTGAAGCACTTGTTGAGCAAGCATTAGTGGATTCTAAATAACTTCTTTGTCTCAGTTTTTTCCTTATGTTGGCTGGATGCTACCTGCTGTCTACTATTTTTCCTGTAATTATGTTGCTTTCTTAATTCATATTGATGATTGGCTGATTATATGTTTTGTTGGAGTAGGTGGAATTGAAGCACTTGTTGAGCAAGCATTAGTGGACTCTAACTAACTTCTTTGTCTCAGTTTTTGCCTTATGGTGGCTGAATGCTACCTGCTGTCTACTGTTTTTCTTGTAATTATGTTGGGTGCAACTGCTTTATCTCGGTTTGGGTGTTAATTTTTCTGCTGCTCTGATTTCTCTTGTTGCTCTTCCTGTTGGCTGCTGGCCTGGGTGGTTTTATTGGTTGTTTTGTTGATGGAGGATATGAGCTCATGTGGTTTTTTTGGTCTCATTTTAGGACTTATTGTTCAAGGTTGCTGAGGGTTTTTGTGGCTACTATCTTGCCTAGGATGCTTGTGTTGTGGCTGGTGTTTGAGATTTATATTTGTTGGTATTGACTCCCTCTGGTTTATTTGGCTCTCCTTGTTTCCTGATATTTTCCTCTTTGTTGTTGGTGGTGGATTTGCTATTCTTTTGGCTGCCTTGGTGATGGTTTTGATGATAATTTTTAGATGCCCTCTTGGCCTCTCTATGGTTTGGCTTTCCTCTATTTGGTGCTGCTTATCTCCTATTATTTTACTGTTTGGGTGGAGGTTTTGCCTTTGGATTTGGGTTTCTAGTGCTTTGGAGATAGTCATGGCCTCATGGGTTGTTATTTTTCCTACAGGTTTACAAAAATTCACCCTTTACTGTAGTATTTGTTGTTTCCCTCTCTATCTTCTTTTAGTAATAATTCACCCCTTCCTTATCAGATGATGGACTTCGGATGATGGGCTACACGAGGTATGCTAGCTGTGATGGCAATGATGTTTCCCTCTCTATCTTCTTTTAGCTGGTAGCACTATATGTAATTGTAACCCTTCTTCTGAAGTTTGGATGCTTACATATAATGTTCCTCTTTAAGATGATTATAATTTATAACCCGAGCCTTTTCTTAATTTTATCCATTTTATTTTCTCTTATTCTTTATGCTTACTTAATTATGCCCTTCCTTCCATTGGTATGTTGTAGAATATTTTTATGATTGGGTAATTGCCTCGTTTAAGATGCTTATAATTTTATTTTCTCTTAGTCTTTATTTTTTTGATTAGGTGGTTAGATGCTCGAGAAGTAGGAGCTTGGATTACTTCTCCATTAAAGACTCTAACATCTTGCGGCATGGATCAATAGAAGATGTTGATTTTAATTTAATTCTATGTTTTCCTTTTTGTGTAAAATATGAGATTGAATGTTTAATTCTAAACTTATATGTTCTCTTGTTTGAGCATTTAATTTTTTTTCAATATTTTGTAATTTTTTTTGTAATTTCTTTTCATTACCAAAAAAATTTACAAAACCTCTTAATAATAAAACATTAATTTGTCAGATACATTTTCTGCATTTAATTTTTTGTGGTTTACATTTTTTTTTGTAATTTAGAATTTCATATATTTGTAATAAAAATATCTCAAAAGATTCAAATTAATTTAATAAATATTTTAATTTTTTTTAATTGCTCTTTCAATTTTTTTGCTCTTTTTTAATGAAATTATTTCTAGAGCCTATAAACGAGCCTAAATCGAGCTACTCAATGAGCCAAGCTCGAGCTTCTAAACGAGCCCACTAATTTGAGCCAAGCTCGAGCTTAATTTTTTGTACACGAGCTGTGTTCGAGCTTGGTTTATGTGCTCGAGTCGAGCTCGAGCTCGAGCTCATAGTGTACTGTTCAAGTCAAGCTCAAGCTCAATACGGCTTGAGCTCGACTCATTTGCACCCTCCTCTAGAATCTACAATGAGAAATGAGCTTGTATCATTTTATCTCTCATGATTTTAAATTTTGAATATGAAAATTTGAACCCACATCTAACAACTTGGAAGTGTTAAGTGGGGTTCAAATAGATTTGAGAAGATTGATTGAAAGAGGAATTTTGGATTATGTATTTAATTTCAACAAATTTGGATAACCTATTAAACAGTGATAAATTTATTAATTAAGTTTGCTAATTACCTTAGAATAGTGAATGTACATAGGGAATGAGATTATGAGATATTTCCCAAATCGTTTCCCTTAAGTTCATTTCATTTGGATAAAAATTTAATTGAGGTGCAAATTAATTAAATAATTTAATCATTTTATTAAATGGCTTAATTAATCAAAATTTTAAAATCAAATCAATCTGAACTTAATCAATTTCTTCTTGGGTAGATGCTTAGGTGTTCAATAACCTAAGTAGAAATCATATCTAATACATATGTGTGGGAGGGAAGTACTTAAATTAAACCCTTTAGCAATTAATCATTAATTGTGAGCCAAATGCATTATTTTCTTTCTTAGGTGCATCATTGATTTAAATTCATTGTGGTTTTATATGTACATTGGCTCATAATTATTTGGTTAAAATATGCTAAAGTGGTGTAAGTAAGGGTAATTAATGGACTTTATGTACACCTTAACCTAAACAAAATATAAAATCAATCTAATGGTTCTAAAAATTAAACTAAATCAACATACACATGTGGGAAATGGGTTAGGACCAGTAAACCTTTTCACATTTCCTAAATTCAAATCAAACTTAAAATAAACTAAAAAATTTCTTTAAATAATTTTGATTCACTTTAAATAATCTTATTCCATAAGATTGTCTTTAGGAATTAATCAGGGTGAATGGATTTACATCCTTTCATCACTTTATTTCTTTTCTAGCATGCTAAATATGTTTGTCATATCAAAATCATACATTCATGCCTTTTGAAAATCAAATTAAAATTGAAATGTTTCCTTTATGACAAATTATATGTTTTGGCTAAAGTAAGAATATGAATGGCTATTATCACTATTAAATCCAAAATTATTTTCAAAACTTATAAATCAAACATTATAACTGAAAGGTATGCTACTTATAATTATTTATAGGCTCGCATGTGAGTAATATATAAAGGTGTGCATTGTGTGACTTTCCTTCTCTTCTCTTTTAGCATAGTTTTAAATAGGATTTGCAAAGTGTATAGTTCATTTGAAAATAACACAACACTTGCTTTAATCCATTCCTATTCACTCATATGTTATCAATTAAGAAGGATATTCATACTTACACATATAAATTAAACAACCAAAATTAAACAAACACATAAACTTTTTGCATGACTCTTTTTCTATTCATTTCTTTTAGTACATGCACTTGTATTGAAGGAAAGTAGTATATTAGTCTAGACATCCTGGGGTTGTGAGGCTTTAAGTAGCCCCAAGTAGGTCTTGTACCTTACACTCCCGATGTAGAAAATAATGGCGTCGTACTCACTTATGCCTTTCATACATGTACATGTGCATATGGATAATGGATAAAAGAATATCTCTTTTCTACTTAAAAATATCATGCATACATGAAACATTCTAAATTTCCTTAAGCATACCTTCTTAGCCTTCATCATTAAGGTGTGCTAAACACTTCCATTTGCATGTATAAATATGCTTAGGATTCATCCGTATGCATGTTACACATGCTAGAAAAGAAATAAAGTGTTGTGTGTTTTGTGACAGTAATTCGCTTTACTTAATCTTAAAATACCTTTCTTTTTGAGTAGGTTTTTTTAGGGAAAAATATAAACTTAGGATTAATCAAAACACATAATAAATATTCACTAAACAAAAATCAAATATGAATATACCTTAGAGATTACTTAAGGTAGTGAGGAAAGAGAAGTTTTCTTCTCTTTTCCTCTCTTTACAACTTTTAGTAATTAATTGCAGGTTCATTAAAACAAAAATAAATCATCAAATAAAAATCAACCAAATTAACTAAATCACTTAAATGAAACCACCCTCTAAGTTGAACTCATTCACACTTAGAAAACTTCAACCTTAAAGCCTAGCTAAACATACCACACAAACCTTAAATGGCACACACATTAGACTCACCACTTCTTGCTTTAGGTTAGAGTGGTGCATGGCTTGATGCTTTTCTTTTATTTTGTGATGTAATATTTTAGTTTGGATGTTAGGGTGTATGTAATACCGAATGGTAGTGATCTTGGTAACCATTATCTTCAGTGGATTGTGCTTAAGGGAGCCGTAATAAAATATAAAATGCTTTAGATGTGCTTATACCCTAAGCATAATCCAAAATAGGCTAGATGGTGGGTTACCCATGTGTGGGGTGCTAAGTCCAATTTATACATATACATGCTTGGGATTATATGGTTTGTTTAGCTAATCTCTGTTTTGCAGGTTTTAATTAGATTTCCTTTTTTTATTTTTATGTAATTTTACAATTAGGATTTTGGAATGATTGCTATGGGGGATTAGGATGAACATTGGTTATAAGATTATATCTTATGTACCATGTGAAGCTTTTGGAGCAATCACATTCCAACCAACCAAAAGAAGAAAGAAGAAAGAGGAAAGAGGAAAAGAAGAAAGAAGAAAGAAAAGAAGAAAGAAGAAAAGAAGAAATGAAGAATGAAGACCCCCCATAACAGTGAATTCCTTCTTGATTGTAATTTATTCATTTGTAATCCGGGTTGTATAAGAGCTCACTACCCAATTTATTTTGATTATTGGAGACCATAAATGGCCTCTTATTCTTTGTTGCTTTTATTTGATGTTTGTTTAGCTTGTGCATTTTCATGCTTTGATATATATGGCCTGGATGACGATTAGGCTTTTAGGAAAATAAATTTTCTATCCAACATAAACAACTCAAACTAAAAATAAATAACTCATAACCTCACCTAAAGCTTAAGTTATAAACAAAATAAAAGAATTACCAACCTCTTAGCTGGATGTTGTATTTTGTTTCTCATATCATGAATAAAAGGCATCTTATTTCACTCTTGATTTGGCGAACTTTCACCTTTTCCAGAGAACTTGGCTTGACCTTTGAGAGCAATGGTAGAAACACACCTTCTATCTTACTGATTTTGGCCCATAATCTAATTTCTCATACATTAGGTATATGAATCCTTAAGCCCGCATCAAATTGATTTTCCCAAATGAAAATAAAATGTAACAAAAAATTGCATTATATTTAAGTCATTAATCTTGCCCTACATGATTTATGTCTCTTAGGGAGTGTGTTTAAGGATTTAGTCTCTTTCTAAATAAATAATAACTTAGCTATCTTGCAAAAAGGCATTTTACTGGCCTACATGTATTTAAAATCATAGGAGTTAGTTGACAGTGACCCTCAGGTAGTTGTAAGTCCAACAGTCGGGTGGTTAATCCTTTCTTGTAGAGGTAAACCATATACCCATTTTCCACCTTAGATTTAGGTCATACTTTCGGCCCTCGCCAAAGCTCCCTAGATTTAGGTTTAGAGGTTGGTACTTCCCTTTATGGGCTAAGAGCTTAAATCCTCACCTCTTAGGCATTTTCATGGTCTTGTGTCATGGAATTGTAAGCCCTAGATTTTTCAATAAAAATTCAAGTCAAATAAATAAATCACTTCAATTTTAAAAATATAAAGCCCAACTATAGGATAGTTTGGGATGCTTACTAGGCTTCCTAGTATCTTAAGCATCCCCTGCTTATCTTCATTTGGCTTTGATAAGAACTCCCTCTTCTTGATCGATCCCACTTGATTTTCTAAAAATAAACTAATTGATTGATAGTCCTATCTTTGAAATCTTTGGAGACAATGATTATTTACCTTAATCGAGAGTATTCCTAAGGAATCCCCTTCCTTAGGTTGTAATTAACTATGGGGGCTTGCCCCTATAAGGAACTTAATGAACCCAATTTAAAATAAACCCTGCTTTACTTTTCCATGTAAAATAGGGAAAAAATCTCTTGTACATTCTGAAGACCCATAGTCCTTAGGAGTCCTTATTAAGGTGATTAGGCCTATTTTTAGGATGGTGACTTTTGTCTCTCGAGATAGTACACCATTCCTCAATGCCATACCCCATCACCCTAATAAGAACATTTGCAGATCTACATGGTGTCCAACACAAGAAGTGTTATTTAGAAGAATTATTTTTGGGTTCTTCATTTCATTTCTTTTCTCTCTTCAGGGGAAAGATTAGAATGAAGGATCTGAAGATATTTTTTTCACCACACTCCCTACCTTAAGTAATTTTTAAGGTAGGTTCATTAATAATTTTTCTTTAGTGAATATTTTATTATGTGTTTTAATTAATCCTAAGTTTAGACTCTAAATAAACCTATTCAATAAGAAAGGCATCTTAAGATAATTAAGGTGAATTACTATCACATAACACACAATAATTTACTTCTTTCTAACATGTATGCCATGCATATGAATACATCTTAAATATATCTATACATGCAATGCATATTTTAGCATACTTTGATGATGAATGCTAAGAGATGTTGTTTAAGAAAATTTGGGTATTCCATGAATGTATGTTTTTGTTAAGTAAAAAAGAAGGACTCTTGTATCCATTAATCAAATGCACAATTACATGTATAAAAAACATAAGTGAGTACGACACTATTATTTTTTACACAAGGGGTATAAGGTACAATACCTTCTTAGGGCTACTTAAAGCCTCACAATCTCGGGATTCCTAGACTAATATATCACTTTTCTTAAATACATGCACATGTACAAGAAGAAAACAAATGGATGAAGAATCATGCAAAAATTTTTTTGTTTGTTTGTTTGATTTGGTTGTATAATTTATATGTGTAAATGTGAGAATCCTTCTTAAGTCATAACATAGAAGTGCATAGGAATAGATTTAAGTAAGTGTTATGTTCTTTTCAAATGAACTATACACTTTGCAAATCCTATACAAACCCATGTTAAGAAAAGAGAAGAGGATCACATAACACATTTTATGTTATAATCACATGCAAGCTTATAAGTAGTTATAAGTAGCATACCTTCATTTATAATCTTTGATTTATAAGTTTTAAAAATAATTTTTGATTTAATAGTGATAATAGCCACTCATATTCTTACTTTAGCCAAAGCATGCAATTTGACATAAAGGAAACCTTTTATTTATTTTGATTTTTCAAAAAGATATGAATGCATGATTTCATATGGCATACAATATTTAGCATGCTTGAAAAGAAATAAAGTGATGTAAGCACGTAATTTCATTCACTTTAATTAATTCCTAAAGACAATCCTATGAAATAAGATCATTTAAAGTGAATCACATTCTTTAAAGAGATTTTTATTTTTTTGTTTTTAATTTGATTTAGAAAATGATTTGTGAGAAAGAGTTTGCTGATCCTAACCCATTTTCCCCATGTGTGAATCAATTTAGTTTAATTTTAGAATAATTAGATTGATTTTATGTTTTGTTTAGGTTAATGTGTGAATTAAGTCCATTAATTACCCCTTACCTACACCACCTTAACATAATTATCCAAACAATTATGAGCCAACATATGATATGGAACCACGTGGAATTTAAATCAAAAAGAAAGAAAGGATCTAATGCAATTGGCTCACAATTATTAAAAAGGGTTTTCATTATACTTGATAACCCTCCCACATGGGTTGGATATGATTTTCTTACCTTAGCTTGAACACCTAAGGATCTACCCAACAAGAGATTGATTAAGTTCAAATTGATTTTAAAAGTTTGATTAGATTAATTAAGTAGATCATTAGTGAACTAATCCTTAAATATGTTTGGATTAAGGAAGAAAGGGAGTTAGGAATAACACCAAACCCATTCCATAAACCTCCTCCTCACTTAAACAATATTTAATTATCTCAATTTAAGGACATTGCTTAATTTCACTTAATGCTTAATAGTAAGGGGATGATTAGAGATTCATTAATTGATTTCCTAATTAATTCCAAAATTCCAGCAAGTCATCCCCTTGAACATGTTTGTGAAATTTGGAATTAATAAATTAAGTAATCAGGGAGTAATTAAGGTAATTAGATTTTTAATTAAATATAATTAAAGAAAATTCTAGTTCAAAATCAATTAGAAATAATTTTAATGGACCCCCTCTGAAATATCTTTAAAATGAGCCCTCATTTATATTTTTCTAATTTTTTTTCAATTAATTATGAATTAATGAAGTTTTTGTGATTAAAGGATAATTAAATACCCTAATTAATTAACTAATCCCGTCGGCACCATGTGGACCGCTGACGCGGCGTGCGCTTTCCACATGGCATGATGGGATTGGTTATTTAAGTTGTCACATGACGCACCGTGTCAGCTAGTCGCACAACACGCTTTTCCCTCGGTCATCTGATCAAGGATCAGATGGTCAGGAATAAGCTTGTGGTTTCAAAGGCTTAAAATCAAAGGATCTAATCATTTTAATCAAGGTTGTCCATTCAAAACACACGGCATGGAAGGCCTATGATTCATCCCTGCTTAAGCTGCGGGAGACAGAGACCGTTTGTCCTCCATGGCTTGATTCGAGCTCACGTGAGCTCGGATTAGGTAGAGATTCAACCCACACCAACAAGTAGCATAGGGAAGAACATCCAACGGTTGAATTTTAATGGGATTATAATTCCCTTCACAAAAGACCAAGTATTTTTCAATTGGGGATCAGTTTTGAGTCATACCTCGTTGGAGGCTATCACCGATGCTTCCAACGAAGGAGGTAACTTTGTCTAGTGGAGATGAAGCTTTGTTGAAGGTTTCAAGCTTCAATTAGAAGTAGATCTCTCAATTGACCAAGGCTCCCTCCAATGGCTTACAGCTTTGGTCTAGGCCTCCCTTCCTGTGTCTTGGATGCTTGGGAAAAGCTTTGGGTGAGCTCAACTTGCCTCCTTGATGGCGCTTGCCAAGTGAATTGAGGTTTTATTGAGAATTGAGTAAGTTTGAAATTTCCCTCACCTCCCTATTTTTTCTTTGAAGAACCGAGAAGGGGAAATTCAAATGAGCATGGAATCCTTGAAGAAGCTCAGCTTTAATGCATGCAAGGAAGAGGGGAGTATATCTACCCCTACTTTGATTGGATGGCTAAGGCTTGCTCTTCCATTTTGGATCAATTGGTGAGATTAAATGGGCTGTTTTGGCAAAGTAGTGGAGGAGAGGGAGTGTACATCTGTTAATTGAGTGTAAGAGGTGATCCAATGGAGAATTTTCATTAGAGGGGTCGATTTGACCTTGGGTTGGGTCATTGCTGACTCAAACCCATTGGGTCATGTTCACCAACCTCCCTTGGTGTCTAAATGGTCCACTAGGAGGATGCCAAGTGGCCATGAAAAGGAATTGGCTAAATTCCAAGTGAATTTGGCCATAGATTACCCTTTGACCCAAGGGTAAAATGGTCATTTGGCCTTGATTTTGATTTAGGCATATTTGAGATGTTTTAAAAATAGGTTGGGCGAAATTTCAAGGAATTTAAAGTTGATTTGATATGATTTGGCTCAAGTTGACCCATTTAGGTCAAAATGGGTCAACTTAGTCAATTGGTCAAATGGTCAAATTCAAACCATGGGTTAGGTCAAGTTAAAATGTTCATTTGGGGCCTATGAGTATCATTAGTTTAGTTCAATTTGATTTATATTTGATTTTGGTTCATTTAGGTTCACTTAGGTCAAATTGGTCAAGCTGACCAATTTGACCCATTTAACCCATTTGACCCATTTGACCCAATTGGGTTAGGTCATGGGTTGGTTTAAGCTTGGTTGATCATTTGAAATATTTTGTAGGCTTTGGTTTCAATCAATTTTGGCTTGGTTTGATTTCAAGTTGATTTTAAGTCAAGTTCATGGTCAATTGGGCTAGGTTAGGTCTAGTTGGCCAATTGAAGCTTTGAAGTTCAACAAGCGATTTAGAATGAATTTGACCCATTGGTTGCAATCAATTTGGCTTAGATCAAGATTTGACCCATTTTGATTTTTTAGGTCAACTTGGGTCACGTGGCCAATTGGGCTAGGTTTGGCTTAATTGATGGCTTGATCATGTTCAATCATTGATTAATAATTGGTTTAGATCAATGATTTCAATCAATTTGGACTATGGTCAATTTTGGCTAGTTTAGGTTTTATTTGGGTTAAGTGTTGACTTGGTCAAAGGCTAGGTTTGACTTGGTTTGACCCAATTTGAGTGATTGATCATCCTATGATGATTGTTGATCATAATGTAAGGCTTAGATGGGCTTAGTTCAATCCAATTTGGGTAGGATTAGAATTTGGCTCAAAAAGGTGCTTTAGGACACTTTGGGTGAGCCTAAGTGGTCAATTGCTTGATCAAGGCTTGATTCAAGTTTGGTTGAACTCACATATGGACTTATGATTGAAATATAAATCCAATTGCAAGTGATTTAGAGTCAAATGGGTTTTGATTCACTTGATAATTCCTAATTCAAAAGGGTGAACATGGGTTTGATTTGATTTGATTTGATTTTGGTTTAGTGAATGAAGTTTATGTTTATATTTGGTTTGTGATTGAAGGATTGATTATTTTGAAGAGAAAATCCAAGGGTTTGGATTGATTTGAGAATGATTTGGCTAAGTTCAAGAATTTGTCTTGAAAGGGTACATGTTGGATTTAGGTTATATTTGGATTTGAGTTTTGGATTTAGTTTTGGTTGTTTAAATTTTTATTTCATTTATATTTGTGAATATAAATGAGAATATAAATGGGTTATGAGAAATTCTTTTGAATTTGGAATGATTTGAATTTGATTTGAGCTAAATCCATAAGATGAAATCAAAGGCTTAGAAAATATTTTTGGATTTATAATTGGTCGTGGATTTCAATCATTTGGAATTGATTCATGATTTGAGAAAATCAATTAAGTTGGGACTGATTTGGAATTGATTTGAATTTTAAGTAGGTTTGAATTTGAAGTTGGTTTGATTTAGAAGTTGATTTGAATTTGAAGTTGATTTGAAAGAAGGAAGTAAGGATTTGGTTTAAGCTATAGGGTGGGTAAGTTTTCCTAATACCCTTAAGGCATAACCTATTCCTATGGCTAACTCTTCTAAGTCACTAGGGTTAGGTTAAGTGTTTACCTAATCATTAGAAGTGTCTTAAGACTAAGGATTTCTTAATGTCTAGAGGAGTCCTATGTCTAAGATGAAGAAGTTAAAATCTCACTCCAAAAGTGAGGTCAACAAAGGGCGCCCAATAGGTGTGGTGTGACTGACAAGGTACACAACATGTATTGGTGTTGATCGAGATGATCAACAATGTCTGAATGATCACAAGCACTAATAAAAATGATATACTCCCAACCCAAGGTGTAGAAGGAATCAAGAGCTTAGTGCAATGTGACTCTACTCATGTCAACAATATAAGAGAGTGAAGGAGGAATCCACTAGGGATTGAGTATGTGAACCTTCCACTAAGGAAAAAGTTCAAGTCATCCACTGGGGGATGAGAGATTTGATTTGCTTTGCTTCTCACTTGGGAGAAAATTTGATTTGATTTGTTGATTTGGTGCTCCACCATGGATGAAAATGTGAACTCTCCGCTAAGGGAGCAAGTTCAAGTCACCACTGGGGATAAGAGGTTATGAAATCCACCGGGGGATTAGAATTGAGGATCCATTGGGGATGAAAAGATTTGCATCTCATTGAAGAGAAGTGGATTGATTTGATTATTTGATTTGACTCCACTGAGGGAGGAGGGTTGAATTTGTTTCAGATCTAAATTTTGAATTTTGAGATGGACCTTATGAGTTTGTGATGGACCGCATCTGTGGGGCCATCTGGCCTACTTCAAATTTACCAATCCAAAGGGGTAGTCAACTAACCACATAGTAGGACTATCCAACCAAAGGGATTGCCTTTCAGTGTGCAGCAGATGTACTAG
Source organism: Cymbidium sinense (assembly GCA_021442155.1). Taxonomy (NCBI): domain Eukaryota; kingdom Viridiplantae; phylum Streptophyta; class Magnoliopsida; order Asparagales; family Orchidaceae; genus Cymbidium; species Cymbidium sinense. The sequence goes on from CM038226.1 coordinate 14,162,423, forward strand.
GAAGAGAACATAGTAGACTTACATCCTTCAAAGTAGGGATTAGTTGCTGGGGTGATATGTTGGCGAGTATTGAAACGAACTTATCGAATATTGAGTGAATGCCACCGGGGACTTAAATCTAAGATAGTCAAGATCAATTTTATTTTTTAGTTATTTTTAATGGATCCCATCGGCCATGATGGACTACACCGAGTCATGTTGGCCTACTACCTTAATCCAAAGGGGTAGTCTACCAACCACATGGTAGGACTATCCAACCAAAGGGATTGCCTTTCGATTTGCATTGGTCAAGTTAAGAAGAAAGTGTGGGGACTCACATATTCCAAAATAAGTAACCATTAGGGTAATCGGTTCCTTATACAACAAATCAAAGCCATCCTAGGGCTGACTATTGAGTGAATGACTCTGGGGGACTTAAACCAGCTCAAAGATAGTCAAAATTAATTTCATTTTTATAATTGTTTGTTGATGGATCCCATCAGTTTGCGATGGACTGCACTGAGTAGGAGTTGTGTAGGCCTTGATCTAACTTTAGATATACAAATCCAAAGGGGTAGTCTACCATCCACATAGTAGGACTATCCAACCAAAGGGATTGTCTTTCGATTTACAATGGTCAAGTTAAGAAGAAAGCATGGGGACTCACATCTTCCAAAATAAGGAACCAGGGTGATCGCTGTTTGCAATCAACCCACCTAGAGCTAACTATTGAGTGAATGCCTCTAGGGGACTTAAATTTGCTTAAAGATAGTCAAATTCAATTTCATTTTTAATTGATTTTGATGGATTCCATTGATTTGGCATGGACCATCAGTAGGTGTAAGTTTGATCTAACTTTAGATTTACCAATCTAAAGGGAGTAGTTTCCTGGCTGAGGGGAGAACTATACAACCAAAGGGGTGCTTTTCGCCAGGTAGTGGTTAATCTGTGGAAAAAACTCACATCTTTCCTGAATAAGAGACCACTGAGGTGACACATTAGCAAGATGACATGTCAACCCAACCTAAGGCTGCCCATCGATTTGCGATAGTCATTCTAGAAAGAATGCGTAGTAGACTTATATCTTCCAAAGTGAGATAACTATCATGGTAACCTGTTTGTGGAAAAATAGATTGAACCCGACCTAAGGGTAAGCCTTGATCTAACTTTAGATTTACCAATCTAAAGGGAGTAGTTTCACAGCCGAGGGGAGAACTATACAACCAAAGGGGTGCTTTTCAGTTTGTAGTGGTTAATTCAGGGAAAAAAGCATAGGGACTCACATCTTTCCTGAATAAGAGACCACTGAGGTGACACATTAGCAAGATGACATGTCAACCCAACCTGGGTCATTTGCGATAGTCATTCTAGAAAGAATGCGTAGTAGACTTATATCTTCCAAAGTGAGATAACTATCATGGTAACCTGCTTGTGGAAAAATAGATTGAACCCGACCTAAGGGCGACTATGGAGAGAGTGCCGATCCGGGGACTTATCTCAACTCAAGCTTAGTCAGGCAATTCTTGTAGGGAGTTCTGTTGACACTGTCCTAAAGATAGGATGCTTGCTTGGGAAAGGGGCCACTGGGGGCTTGAATTCCTAATCCACAAGCAAATTAATTTGTTTATTTATTTATCATAGACCTTGTTGGTTTATGAGAGATCATAGTGAGAAGGAGCTTATATTAGTCTAGCCCTATCTCAGATTTATTATACCAAGGGAGAATCCGTGCATCCGTTGAATAGATTCTCCAACCATAGGGTGGCTACTAGTAAAGGGTGACTGTCTAATCCAAAAGTAGCCCAGGTAGTGTCTAAATGGGGTTGCAAAGGAAATGATCCAAGTAGAGTGCCCACAGGGAGAGGGGCTGATAAGGGCTTTATCCAAAACCCTGGAGAAGATAATATCTATAGGTACTCAGTGGCCAACTCAAGGAGAATGCATGAGGACTCACATCTGCCAAGAGTGGTGTATCCACCAGGTGAGTCTCTATCAGCATAGCGAACATCAACCAACCTAAGGTGCCCATTGATTTGCAATAATCAGCCTAGGAAGAAAGCATCGAGGACTCAAATCCTCCTGTAGCAGAACTGGTTGTCAGGATAATCTATCTTTGGCTCGATAGGTGTTATCTGACCTAGGGCGACTATTGAGTGAATACCACTGGGGGACTTATATCAACTCAAGAGTAGTCAAGATGAAAGGAGTCACTGGGGGACTTACCCTAAACCTCAGGTATACTCAACCTAGTCAGTGCATGATGGTTAGTTCAAGAAGAAAGTTTAGGGACTCACATCTTCTTAAACAAAGTCAACATGAGGTAGCTTACACTCAAAGCCCAAACTACTAATAAGGCTGTAATAGTCAAGTTAGGAAGAAAGCCTACCAAACTATCATTTATTATCGTCGAGTGTCTTCTTTAGTATTTGGTTGAGAGTTTTGTTGAATGCTTCTACTAGGCCATTTGCCCTGGGATAATAGATGATGGAGTATCTCCAATATATACTATGTCTCATAAAGCTATTGATCTTGGTGCTTTTGAATGCAGTACCATTATCAGATATAATTTATTTAGGCACCCCGAACCTATATACGATATGATTCCTGAAAAATTAGAGCACATGCTCGAAACCTCTGAATGGGATTACCGCCACTTGGAAATGTAGTTGGCTAAGATGAACCATGACCCTTGGAAGAAGGATGATTGATAAGACCCACTATGCCGGTACCCCAACACTCAAATGACCATGAGGCCAATGTAGAATGTAAAATGTTGGGTGGTTGATGTAGGACCATGCCGTGTACCTGATATTGATGGCATCTCCTAGCCATGTTCATGTAGTCTGTAATTAGTGAAGGCCAGTAGCATCCTAGTCTCTTGATCTTTGCTTTCATCTTTGGACTAGATTGATGCACTATGCATAGACCTGAATGTACCTCGGTCATGATCTTACGGGTTTTGTGTTTTTCCAAATAGCATAACCACATATGATCAAAAGACCGTCGGTACAAGGTGCCATCCACAAGAGCATATGAGAGAGCTCTCTGCTTCATCTGATGGGCTTGTGATTTCTCTTGAGGTAGTTTGCCTATGTTCAAGTAATCTATGAATGATTATCTCCAATCTAGCTCCTCATCTTTGTTGGCAACAGCAACCTCCCCTTCAAGAGAAAATCTCTCGATGAGTTCAACATCAATAAAAGATAGAACTTATCTATTTTGGGCCCTTATTGGAATGGACTCATCTTTCGAAGATGCCAATTCCTTTTCAAGTTTGGCCAAAGTATATGCTACTATGTTCTCTCATTGAGGAACCTTGTAGATGGTGACCTCAGGGATTTGGGCCAATAGCTTCATGGTATACTCGTGGTAATGATGAAGCTTAGGTTTTAGAACCTTATAGGGCCTAACAATTTGGTTGATGACCAGCTGAGAATACCCCTTGATGTTGATGATTTTGACACACAATGTAATGGCCAACTCCAGACTGACAATCAAAATCTCATACTCGGTTTCATTATTAGTGCAAGGATTGGAGAGATAGTATGAGAATCTCATCACATCACAGTCTCGAGTTAAGAGAATGATTCCTACCGGAAGAGTAGACCGTGGTTCTTCTCTTCTGGTTGTCGCAATCAAATCAACAAGTTAGTGGGTCGCTAAGAAATCAATTAGTACCTATCTTTTCACCACAATATAATATAATATCAAACTGTGAGAGAATCATGGACCAATGTGCCAACTATCCAGATAATGTTGGTCATGTCATGAGATACTATAGTAGATTGATTCTTGAAATCAGGTTCACCTTATGAGAAAGCATATAGTTTCGTAGCTTTTGGGATGTGAAGATTAAAGCTAGGCAATGTTTCCCAATAGGTGGGTAGTTCGCTTCAGCAAGGATCATATGATGGCTGAGGTAGTAGAGAGCACTCTCCTTCCCTTTATTATTGGTTTGGGCCAACAAAGCACCAAGGGAGTCATCCAAAGCAGAGAGGTGGCCTACCCGTGATAAGGGTAGAACCGGCTTCACCAAATACTGCTTGATATCTTCAAAGGTATGCTGACACTTATCATCCCACTTGAATGTGTCATCTTTTTTGATAAGTGCTAAAAATGGCTTGCATCTTCCTGATAGATTGGAGATAAAGCATTTTAGATATGCCAACTGCCCTTGGAAAGGTCTGAGTTGGGTTAAACTTTTGGGAGGTTTGGGTCTATCTCTATTCCCCGGTGTCAGACAACAAACGTAAGGAACTTCCCTGAAGCTACTCCGAATGCACACTTTAGGGTGTTCATTTTGAGGTTATATTATCTTAACCGTTTGAAAACTACTCTCAAGTCAAAGAGGTGGTCTTCCTTTTCTTTGCTTTTGACTACTAGATCATCAACATAGCATTCAACTTAATGATAAATGAGTTCATTGAAGATCTAATTCATGGCCCATTGGTATGTAGCACCATCATTTTTAAGGCCGAAAGGCATGACCTTATAACAATATATTTCGATTAGGGTTTGAAAAGGAGTGTTTCTTTCATCCTTGGGGCCATCTTAATTTGTTGTAGCTAGATGACCGATCAATGATGGAGAAAATTGCATGAGATGAGGCAATGCCCACCATTAATTCTGGTATAGGAAGAGGAAACTCATCCTTAGGACATGCCTTATTTAAGTCCCTGACACATGCTAATTTGTCCATTCTTTTCTTAACTAGATGATGACCGGCTAACCGGTAGGTATTTTCTTCCATGATAAAACCAGCATCAATTAATATCTTGACTTCAATAATGACCCGTTATTTGATTTCTAATCGCATGTGTCTAGTAGTTTGCTTGATAGGGTTAGCTATTATTGCTGGATTGACGCCGAGATAATCCGGTTCATCTCTTCATAGCTCCATACAAAGTAGTCCTTAAACTCACTCAATAGCTTAACCAAGTCATTGGTTTCTTCTTCATTCAGCAAAGAACTGATGTATGTCGGGCGTGGATTTTCTTCTGTCTCAAGGTTGATTTCTTTGAGCTTGTCGATAGTTGAATGGATTTTCTCGTCAAATTCTAAAAGTGCATCTTTGATTTGAAGATCATCTGGATCATCTGAAGTTTCTAAACACACATTCTCATAAGAGCTAGTGTGGTTAAAGAACCTATCAGACTCTAGATGATTGGTGATAACTAAACAGCAATCATCATCATTGACTGGATCCACTGTACCAAATCATAATCTGATCTTGATTATGCATCCTTGCCTCAGTTGCTCCACAATTTTTTGAAGTACTCTGACCTGTGCTTGGACCATGTATAAGGAATCAAACTTTTCTTTATAAGATTAAGAATACAAGGCGAGTACCAATCAAAAGATAATTCAATTAATTATTTATATGAATTATCTTCAAGTCCTACATTAGTTTCTAGACTTGAGGATGATGATCCCAATAGGAATCTCTTCGGCTTGACATCCCTGGAAGATCGAGGGGCTTCTTTAACTACTAAACCTTCAACTTTTTGAGAGGAAAGTGAGGTTACAGCTAAAGTTCCTAACTGCTGCCTGATAGTTTCACATAAACTTGAGTTGAATACATTCGTGCTTTGCTTGGAGGCCTGGTCTATATCACTATCTGGCTCGAGTGTCACCTATAATGAAACCCACTGAGAGGGGTTGGCTGGTATGCTAATCACATGAGACTCATCCTCCGAGCTAGATTCCAAGTCTATGTGAATAGTAGGGGCACTCCTATGAACTAACATAACCCTTGTTATCCAACCGTGGGGTCTTCCACCTTGGAATCACCTCTATAACGCCTCCTGCTTCCCCGGGTGGAGGTTGAGTCATCCTACCCATATGTCTGTATGGCGGAAAGAACTGTGGGTGGAATGTGACACACGGCTCTACTTCTTCCTTGGTGACCTTTTCTCGCTCACTTGTACTTTCATTTTTCTTTTCTTTTTCTTTTTCTTTTTCCTCTTTTTCTTCTTCTTTTGCATTTGCATTTTGATCAAGTTCACGAGAAAAGGCATTTTGATTTTAAGGAAGATAGTAGGTCGCATCCTCATATATCTTAACCTCTCTAACTGAAAATGGTTTTTCATCTTCTTTGACACAGTATTCAACTCCACCCCTTCTAAACTTGATGCACTGATGAAAGGAGGATGGAATCATCTTATTCTGATGTATCCAAGGCCTACCGAGCAAAGCAGTGAATGAAGTATTTGAATCAATTATATATAACTTGGCTTCAGTCTTCCAATCACCTATTTCCAAAGGTAACATTATGGAGCCTAAAGCCCTCTCGCCTTGTTCATTGAATCCTCTCAACATCATCCGATTATCTTGTAGTGTAGAGAATTCAATCCTTAAGTAGACAGGGGTCTTTAGACTCATAATATTCATCGATGCACCTAGATCAACAAGAACCCTGGAAAGTCTGAATCTACCCATATCCACTATGATGTAGAGGAGGAGATTGTGCTCCATGTCCCCTAGAAGAGGGTCTTCGTCTGTGAATGTGACTCCCTAGGCTTCTCTTGAATAATGTGCCTCCTCTCCAATAGCGATCAGCTGAGTTAAGCATATCTTTAGATCAAGAAGAGCCTTGATTAATGATTCCCTCATCTCTTTGGATAAGACAAGGGCATAATATATGCTTAACTTAGCTGGCAACTTTCTTAGGTGAGCGAGGACATTGTAATCAACTCTGGGTGATCCTCCATAAGCATATTCATGGGTGGAACATTTTGTGGAGGGGCTTCTTGCTCATTAGTACCATTAACTTGTTTCTCCTTATCTTGAGGTCAGGAGAACTTGCTACCACGGAGGTTAACTTGATGATCTCTTGTGTTAGTGGAAGATTCTACCTACACTGTGCTCGCTATAGCTTCAATAGGACCCTTAATTGATGATGATCCAAGTCTATCTCAAGAGGTGAACTTGAGTTATTTAGAGAAGGAAAGTCCATCTTTGAATGAAAAAGAGGAAGATCAGAGTTATGATAATTATTATTTAGACTTGAAGAGTTTTCTAAGAGATTAAAATTAGACAACCCATCAGAAGTGATATAGATGTAATTCAAACAAGCTTTATTTCTTGATTTTTTGGATTTAGAAGGAGGAACATAGTAAAAATCTAGTAAAGTAAGTGGGGTGAGGGATTTGATGCCCTCATCCACCGATAAGAGATGTATACTAAAAGAAGAGCTAGATGAAGTATGTCCATGTGTAGGAATGGAGTAGGCTCGATTGCTTTACTTGGCTATCCCAGGCAAGTGTGGGCTACTACTGCTGCTGAGCTCCCACTTTTCCCAAACTTTGGCAACTTGATGTTGGAGGTTCGACTACCTCAGGCACCTACAAAGAAAGTTTCTTGATTTTTGAAATAATCTTTTTAGAGATTCGAGATAAGGAGATATCCCAACCTTCTTTTATTTTGAGAGGATCACATATATCCCCAAGGATTACCCTAACAGAACTAGATGGTTGTTCCATTAGGTATTCCTTTGGTATAACTATGGTCCTTGTCTTGTAGCTATGCTCAAGCCAGTCCTTGAATGTAAAGAAATCCTCCAAAACATGGCCTAGTATGCGATGGTAGAGGTAAAAGTTAGGATCATTGCTCCACTTTGGCTTCCTAACCCTAGTTGAAAATCGTTTCTTAAGAGGTTCTTAAACATTTTTCTACTCCTCTTAAATGAATAAGGTTTGTTTAGTTTACAAAAGAGTAGGTAGATCTAGTGTGGGTATGTGTACCACTACTATGAATATGAGGAGGAGGCGTGGTCGGAGAAGGGCCAGGATGGCTAGGTGGTGGGGAGGTGGAGGACATCTGGAGTTCAAGTCTCTCATGCCCCGCTTCTCCTATCCAACTACCGGCTTCTTCTCATAAGCTTTTATGGCTTTGGCTTTGAACCGATCTTGAAAGGCAACTATTTGACCTCTTCTTGTAGACTGCCACCTTGTTGATTAGCTCAAATGTCTTGATGGTAAAACCTTTGAGCATGAAGGCCATGAATATTCTTTAGTAGAATTTCAATGGCATGCTTTCGCAGATGGGATCATTTCATATTCAAATTATGTCATCTGAGAATATAATCAATGAGGGACTCACCGGGGTGTTGTTGTGCTACAACGAGATCACCCATAGTCACCCTTTGCTAAGCTCCAACAAACCTCTTGATGAAGAGTTGCTCCAACTCAGCAAAAGTCTTCATTGAACTATTGGAGAGTTCAGCGTGCCAATCAAAGGCTATGCCTGCTAAACTGTTGAAAAAAAGATAGAATAGTAATGCATCACTACCACCAACATTGCAATAATTAGCCCTGAAGTGTGCTATGTGCAGGCATGGGTTCCCACTATCATCAAAGCTCTTGAAAGAAGGTGGCACAAAACCCTTAGATAATAACATCAAATTTCTTTGGGTTTACCCTTTGGAACCGATGATCCTCCCAGTTTACGCCAATTTTCTCCCACTTGCTCAACCATGAGTTTAATATCCTTTTCTAATGATAAGGTACTATCCACTACCTGCCTATTTAGGTGAACTCTTATGATCCAAGACATGCAACAAATGACTTAGATGCATTATTTGACTGTGCCAAAAAACTCGCTAGCAAATCTTCAAGCCTCTTTCCCATCCTATCTATTTGTTCATCCTTCTGTTTAAGTTATTGAAGGATGTGTTGGGTTGAATGGGCTGTATCATCCTATTCGGTCGCATCACCTTCCAAACTCCGCTGATCCCGAAGGAGGGAACCCCTGTGGTCTACCATATGTGACTCTGCTGAGTCCTCCAACATATCATCTTCATTGGGATCAAAACTAACCTTGTCTTCCTCTAGGTCAGACTAGGCATACCCTAGAATTTCCTTCTTCTCAATGAGATACTATACTTCAATATCATCTAGGGAGCGGTCCAACTGAGCAAGCATAAATGATCATGGCTGACTGGTGGTAGGATCGTGCTCATGAACAAAAATACATTTAACCTTCCTGGCTGCTAGAGAGCTAATCTTGTGAGTACTACGCTCACTGGAGGATAGATGCTCATGGCTGTTGTCTATCATGGGTGGAGCGCTACTCCTAGAAGGATCTATCACCATGCAACAAATGTCTCCCTCCTCTCCGAAGCTATCTCATGCACATGGTGGTGGTGGTGATGGCATGACTATAATGCTCATGGTTTCCACTCTTCACCACATGGTGAGGTCAGAGAGCTACCTCACCCATGGTGTAGATGGAATGAGATCTCTTGGCCTTAGCTGGATCACCAGTGGGGCTCTCTTTTCCCATTGCCTTCATAGCTTTTGATGGAACTGAAGATGGTGATGGCGGAGGAGTGGCAGGTACCACCACTCTCTATAGGAGCTCTCTCCTGATGGCACCATCAATACAAGATCAAGATGGGTAGCACCGACGGAAAGTCCATGAGGATGGAGGTAGCGATGCCTAGATCTTCATCTCTATCTCTGGTCACATACATACACGGGCCTTGGCCCTCTCCTCCTTGATGCTCACGTGAGGGATGACTAACCATAAATCAAATTGGGCCCTGGACTCTGACCATCCATAAACCCCACTAACTCTGGGCAAAACAACCTAAGGCTGATATGACCTTCCTATCTCTAGTAGAGCCCCTCATACCAGGTGGAGGTGACACCAAATCCTCCTAACATCTTTCTCCCATCAAACCCGTGAGACAATGGAACTTGTCTCGCGAGAGAAACTATCTTGGGTGGCCTCATTGCAACCAGAAACTGCCTCCATCTCTTTGGCTATGTGCACATGATGTCGCTTGATCTTGTAGCATCTATTGTGATGCTGAGTCCTGCTGGGAGGAGTAGTATGGGAACTAGAACTTATCTCATAGGTAGGGGAGACTATCCCTGAAGATAGGGGAGCATTCCCCTTGCAAGAAGCCAATGAGTCGCCCTTACACAAGAATGGGAACAATTGAACACACGGCACTTAAACCTAAATCGAACCACTACCTTCCTCGTGAGGAAAACTTGAATCAGATCTAACATGGGATGACTTTTTTGCCTCCACCACACTCTACGGACGTGAGGGTGGTCCCCACATAAGTGATTCTAGCCCCCTCAAAACCTCGACCAAAGTGAATGAGGTGGGAAAAGTCAGTCTATGGGAGGTTGGCCCGATCCAAGGCAAAATCCATCCCAAAAGAAAAAGTGAAGACATACTTCTGAGCTTCCATTAGAACTGAACTGAACTTGGGTGAAACTGACTGAAATTGAGTTGAAATTCTGTAATTTTTAAAAATAAACTCAAATCAGATTTTTTGCTTTAATTTGTTTTTAGAATTTGAACCCACACTCAACAATTTGAATATGTTAAGTGGGGCTCTTTGATTTAGGAGAGAGATTTTGAGTTTAGAATTAGAGAAGAGCTTTTTGAATTTTGAATCCATTTTAAACAAATTTGTGTATGTTGAAAATGGGTTCAAATATTTTGAAGAGATTTTGATGCTTCCATTGGTTCATATTTGAATTTATTTTTTTTGTGTTTGGGGACCCTTTATTTAACAAATTTGAGTATGTTAAAATAAAGGGTCAATTGATTTTGTTTGGGATTTACTTATTTAGCAAATTTGTGTATGCTAGATGAGTTATTTGAAAATAATTTTCTTCTTCTTTTACTTGTGTGTGAATCATGTGTAAATTTTAAAAATGAGATCTTTACTTAGCAAATTTATGTATGCTAAATAAAGTGCAAATGTTTACTTTTGTTTTGATTTTATTTAAAAAGAGGATCTTTAATTAGCAAATTTGGGTATGCTAAATAAAAGGACCAAATGTGTTTGATTTTTGTGTTTTTGATTTTGAAAAGAGAATTTTTACTTAGCAAATTTGGGTATGCTAAATAAAGAGTCCACATGTGTTAGATTTTTGTGATTTTTGAAAAGAGGATCTTCACTTAGCAAATTTGGGTATGCTAAATGAAATATCCAAATGTGTTTTATATTTTTGATTTTTAAAAAGAGAATATTCACTTAGAAAATTTGGGTATGCTAAATGAAAGATCCAAATGTGTTTAATTTTTGAGATTTTGATTTTGAAAAGAGGATCTTTACTTAGCAAATTTGGGTATGCTAAATAGCGAATCCAAATGTGTTTGATTTTTGTGATTTTGATTTTGAAAAGTGGATATTTATTTAGCAAATTTGGTTATGCCAAATAAAGAATCCAAATGTGTTTGATTTTTGTGATTTTGAAAAGAGGATCTTTACTTAACAAATTTGGGTATGCTAATGAAAGATCCAAATGTTTTTTGATTTTTTATTTTTTTTTAGATTTTGATTTTGAAAAGAGGATCTTTACTTTAGCAAATTTGGGTATGCTAAATAAAGAATCCAAATGTGTTTGATTTTTAAGATTTTGAAAAGTGGATCTTCACTTTGCAAATTTGGGTATGCTAAATGAAAATCCAAATTTGTTTTGATTTTTTTTTTTTGAGATTTTGATTTTGAAAAGAGGATCTTTACTTTAACAAATTTGGGTATGCTAAATAAAGAATCCAAATGTGTTTGATTTTTAAGATTTTGAAAAGAGGATCTTCACTTAGCAAATTTGGGCATGCTAAATAAAGAATCCAAATGTGATTGATTTTTATGATTTTTTTTAAATGAGAACTTTACTTAGCAAATTTGTGTATGCTAAATAAGGTTCAAATGTGTTTTTGGTTTTGATGTTTTGATTTTTGAAAAATGAGAACTTTACTTAGCAAATTTGTGTATGCTAAATAAAGTTCAAATGTGTTTTTTCATTTTGATGTTTTGATTTTTGAATAGAGAGATCTTTATTTAGCAAATTTGCGTATGCTAAATAAAGTTCCAAATTTATTTTAAAAAATAAAACTCTCATTTGACAAATTGGGTATGTCAAATGGGAGGCAATTATGTTTTATTTTTCAAAGATGAAATTTTATTTTGTGTGTGATTATTACTTTTTGAAAAAGAAAGAAATTCTAACTTAACACATGTGGGATGTGTTGAGTGGAATTTCAAATGAGAATTTTATAATAACTCCTCCATCCATATTTAGATATATTGAATGAAGAGGCTTATTTTAAAATTTGTACTTTATTGAAAAGAAAGAAATTCCAACCTCAATATATGTGAGATATGTTGAAATGGAATTTCAATGTTATGATATGATTCTATTTGGGAATGAAATCTTCATTCAATAAATTTGGGTATATTGAATGAGGGTGTTCATTTTCAAATATGTGCTTTTTGAAAAGGTGATTTTTGATTTTATTTTTGAAAAGATGATTGTTGATTTTGTTTTTTGGAAATTAAATCTTCATTCAATAAATTTAGGTATATTGAATGAGGATGTCCATTTGTGCTTTTTGAAAAGATGATTGTTGATTTTGTTTTTTGAAAAGATGATTATTAATTTTGTTTTTTGGAAATGAAATCTTCATTCAATAAATTTAGGTATATTGAATGAGGATGTCTATTTGTGCTTTTTGAAAAGATGTTTGTTGATTTTATTTTTGAAAAGATGAATGTTGATTTTGTTTTTTGGAAATGAAATATTCATTCAATAAATTTAGGTGTATTGAATTAGGATGTCCATTTGTGCTTTTTGAAAAGATGATTGTTGATTTTGTTTTTGAAAAGATAATTATTGATTTTGTTTTGAAATTGAAATCTTCATTCAATAAATTGAATGAGGATGTTCATTTGTGCTTTTTGAAAAGATGATTTTTAGCTTTGATTTTTGAAAAGATCCTACATGTAACAATCTTGAAGATTGTTAGATGAGGTGCAAATATTTTATTATGTGAACTTTTTGGAAAAGTGATTTTTTTTGAAAATGATGTTTTTATAAAGGATTTATTTTTTCTTTGTTTTTGGAATGAACTTTTCCTTATCATAGAAATGGTAAAGAGGAAGGTCTTTAATAATATATTTTTATTAAAATTTTACTTATCTATTGGGATCAATAGGTTTTAAGACCTACAGGAGGTCCTAAAACTTAAAGCTAGTTAACTTAAGGATGAAATAAACTAAGTGCCAATAGAAAAGAAGGATAATCTCAGATTCATATAAAATACAAATCAACTATCGATACTTGGAGACAAAGATCATTTACCAAAGATGGAGAGAGGATCCATCCCCAGGGGAGTCGCAAGAAAAATTAATGGTGAATTTTATTTTTGTTTACATCAAAAAAAAATAAAAAAAAAACAAAATATATGCTGACACGAGATTCATATACTTATTAGGATGATCACGTATAGATATTGAAGAATGATGTACTATCTCGAGAGATAGAAGTCATCATCTTACAATGGACCTAATCACTTAATAAGGACTCCTAAGGACAATGGGTTTTCGGATGTACCATAGATTCTTCCCCTACTTTATAAGGAAAAATAAAGTATGGTTTATTTTAAATCGGGTTTGTTAAGTTCCCTATGAAGGCAAGCCCTTATAGTTAATTACATCTTAAGGAATGAGATTCCTTAAGAATACACTTGATTAAGGTAAATGATCGTTGTCTCAAAAGATTTCAAATATAGGATTATAAATAAATTGGTTATTTTTGGAAGATCAAGTGGGATTGATCAAAAGGAGGGAGTTATTATCGAAACCAAAAGGGAGATAAGTAGGGGATGCTCACGATGCTAGGAAACTTAGCGAGCATTCCAAACTATCCTATGGTTGGACTTTATATTTTTTGAAATTTGAAGAAAGTTAATTGTTTGATTTAATTTTTTTATTATAAATCTAGGGCTTACAATTCCATAATACAAGATCGTGAAAATTCCTAAGAGGTGAGGATTTATGCTTGTAGGCACAAAGGGAAATAGCCACCTCAAAACCTGAATCTAGGGAGCTTTGGCGAGGGCCAAGGCACGTCCTAAATCTAAGGCAAAAATGAGTATATGATTTACCTTTATAAGAGAGGATAAACCACCTGACTGTTGGACTTACAACTGCCCGAGGGTGGCCGCCAACTAACTCCTCCCATGATTTTAAATACATATAGGCAAGTCATATGCTTTTGCAAGATTGCTAGGCTATTGTTTATTTAGAAAGAGACTAAGTCCTTAAACACACTCCCTAGGAGACTAGATCATGTAGGGCATGAATAATGACCTAAATCTAATGCAAATTTTGTTAAGTTTTATTTTTAATTTTGGATAATTTATTTGACATAGGCTATGGGATTCATATACCTAATGCATGAGAAATTGGTTATGGGCCAAAATCAGCAAGAAGGAGGTGTGTTTCCACCATGGCTCTCAAAGGTCAAGCCAAGTTTTCTGGAAAAAGTGGAAGCCCTCCATTAGCAAGAGTGAAGCTACATGATTTTATGCATGATGTGAGACATACAACATCCATAAGGATTGCTAAATCTTTATTATCTTGATTTATGTCCTAGGCAGGTGAGGTTATGAGTTAATTTTAATTTTGAGTTGATTAATTGATAAAAATTTCTTTCTAAGAGCCTAATCCCAGCCATTCATCATCAAACAAAGGAAATTTATAAAGTTATACAATTAATGCATAAAATAAACAAACAAAAAAATTTTCACAATTACAAATGAATAATAGTCTTCAATCTTCATTCTTCCTTTCTTCATTTCTTTCTTTCTTTCTTTCCTTATTTTGGTTGGTTGGGATGTGGTTGCTCCAAGGTTTCACATGGTGCATAAGACTTAGTCTTATGACCAATGTTCATCTTAATTGCCCATAACATTCATTCCAAATCTTAATTGCAAAATTACATGAAAAAGGGAAAGATAAATCTAACTAAACCAACAAAATAGAGCTAAACATACCACACAATCCCAAGAAGTTATAATGAATTGGACTTACACACATGGGTAACCAAGTCCACCTATCCTAGTTTTGATTATGCTTAGGGGTATAAGAACCTGCACAACAAAAGCATTTATATTTTATTACAATGCTCTAAGCACAATCAGAAAATGATTAGATTGTCCTATCATCCAGTCTATGCACATGCACTCTAACATCTAATCTAAAAACATTACATCATAAAATAAAATTAGGCATCAAACCATGCACTACCCTAACATAGAGCTAGAAATGGTGACTTAGCCTAATATGTGTGCCATTTAAGGCTTGTCTAGCATGTCTTAGCTAGGCTTTAAGGTTAGAATTTTCTAAGTGTGGAGGATTCAACTTAGAGGGTGGTTTCATTTAAGTGATTTAGTTGATATGTTAATTTTATTTGATGATTTAATTTGGTTTGAATGAACCTACACTTAATTACTAAATATTATAACGAGAGAAAAATAGAAGAGAACTTCTCTTTCCTCCCTACCTTAAGTAATTTCTAAGGTAGATTCATTAATAATTTTTTTAGTGAATGTTTTATTATGTGTTTTAATTAATCCTAAGTTTAGATTTGCTCTAAATAAATCTATTCAATAAGAAAGGCATCTTAAGATTAGTTAAGGTGAATTACTATCATATAACACAATCATTTACTTCTTTCCAACATGTATACCATGCATATGAATACATCCTAAGCATATATATACATGCAATGCAATTTTTAGCACACCTTGATGATGAATGCTAAGAGATGTTGTTTAAGAAAATTTGGGTATTCCATGAATGTATGCTTTTGTTAAATAGAAAAGAGGGACTCTTTTATCCATTAATCAAATGCACATTTACATGTATAAAAGATATAAGTGAGCACGGTGTCATTATTTTTCACACTAGAGGTATAAGGTACAAGACCTTCTCAGGGCTACTTAAAGCCTCAACTGGATGTCCACTAATATACCACTTTTCTTAAATACATGTGTACAAAAAAGAAAACAAATGGATGAAGAATCATGCAAAAGATTTTTGTTTATTTGTTTGATTTTCAGATAATTTACATATGTGAGAATCCTTCTTAAGTCATAACATAGAAGTGTAGATAGGATTTAAGCAAGTGTTATGTTCTTTTCAAATGAACTATACACTTTGCAAATCCTATACAAACCCATGTTAAGAAAAGAGAAGAAGATTACAAAACACATTTTATGTTATAATCACATACAAGCTTATAACTATTTAAAAGTAGCATACCTTCATTTATAATCTTTGATTTATAAGTTTTGAAAACAATTTTAGATTTAATAGTGATAATAGCCACTCATATTCTTACTTTAGCCAAAGCATGCAATTTGACATAAAGGAAACATTTTATTTATTTTGATTTTTCAAAAAGATATGAATGCATGATTTTATATGGCATACAACATTTAGCATGCTTGGAAAGAAATAAAGTGATGTAACCATGTAATTTAATTCACCCTAATTAATTCCTAAAGACAATCCTATGAAATAAGATCATTTAAAGTGATTCACATTCTTTAAAGAGATTTTTATTTTTATTTTGAATTTAATTTAGAAAATGATTTGTGAGAAAGAGTTTGCTGATCCTAACCCATTTCCCCCATGTGTGAATCAATTTAGTTTTGTTTAGGTTAAGGTGTGAATTAAGTCCATTAATTACCCCTTACCTACACCACCATAACATAATTAACCAAACAATTATGAGCCAACATGTGATATGCAGCCACATGGAATTTAAATCAGCAATGCACCTAAGAAAGAAAGGAGACTAATGCAATTGGCTCACAATTATTGATTAATTAAGCTAAAGGGTTTTCATTAAGTACTTTCATAACCCTCCCACACATGTGGGTTGGATATGATTTCATTAAGCTTACCTTAGGCTCTTGAACACCTAAGGATCTACCCAGCAAGAGATTGATTAAGTTCAAATTGATTTTGAAAGTTTGATTGGATTAGTTAAGTAGATCATTAGTGAATTAATCCTTAATTATGTTTTGGATTAAGGAAGAAAGGGGGTTTTGGGAATAACTTAGGAAAAATACCCCAAACCCATTACATAATCCTCCTCCTCACTTAAACAATGTTTAATTATCTCACCATGGATTAAACCATGCTTAATTTCTTAATTAAATGATGATTCATTAATTAATTTTTTCTAGTTAACTCATTAATAAATTCCAAGAAACTTAGGGGAGGCAGAAGTCATCCTCTTAAACATGTTTGTGAAATTTGGAATTAATTAATCAAGTAATCAGGGAGTAATTAAGATAATTAAATTTTTAATTAAATCCTAATTAAGGAAAATTCACTGTCAAAATTAATTAGAAACAATTTATTGGACCCCCTCTAAAATATCTTTAAAACGAGCCCTCATTTATATTTTTCTAATTTTTTTATATTTAATTATGAATTTATAAAGGATTGAAGGATAAATAAAACCCTAATTAACTAATCAATCCATGGATTTGCTTTCTGCATGGATGATTAAGTCATCACAACGCTATCAAATCGCGCAACACACTTTCCGTTGGGCCATCCGATCAAGGATCAAATGGTCAGGAATAAGCCCGTGGTTTCAATGGCTTTAAATCAAAGGATCTAATCATTTTTATCAGGGCCGTCCATCCAAAACATGCGGGATGGATGACCCACGATTCATCCCTGCCTAAGCTGCGGGAGATGGAGACCGTCTGTCCTCCATGGCTTGATCCGAGCTCACTTGAGCTTGGATTAGGTAGAGATTCAACCCACACCATCAAGAAGCATAGGGAAGAACATCCAATGATTAAATTTTAATGGGATTACAATTCCCTTCACAAAGACCAAGAATTTTTCAACGGGGGATCAGTTTTGAGTCATACCGAGGCTATCCTCCAACGGAGGGAGATAGCTTCATCTCTGGAGATGAAGCTCTGAAGGTTTCAAGCTTCAATTTGAAGTGATCTCTCTGACCAAGCTCTAAATGGCTTGCTATCTAGCTCCCTTCCCATGGCTTGGATGCTTGGGAAAAGCTTTGGGTGAGCTCGACTTGCCTCCTTGATGGTGCTTGCCAAGTGAATTGAGGTTTGATTGAGAATTTAGTAAGTTTGAAATTTCCCTCACCTCCCCTATTTTGGCTTCGAAGAAATCCAAGAAGGGGAAATTCAAATGAGCTTGGGATTCCTTGGAGAAGCTTGGAAAAGCTCAGTTTGGGTTCCTAGGACTCAATCGAATGCAAGGAAGATGATTTGAGTGGGAATGAGGGGGAGTATATCTCCCTACTTGGATCGATGAGACTTGCTCTTCCATTTTGGATCAATTGATGATTGAATGGGTTATTTTGGTTAGGAGTGCATGTGCTTGCTTTTAAGTGAGTAGTGGAAGAGAGGGAGTGCACATGTGTTAATTGAGTGTAGGAGGTGATCCAAGTGGAGAATTTTCATTGGAGGGGTCGATTTCACCTTGGGTTGGGTCATGGCTGATCCAAACCCATTGGGTCATGTGCACCACCTCCTTTGGTGTCTAAATGGTCCACTAGGAGGATGACAAGTGGCCATGAAAAGGAATTGGCCAAATTCCAAGTGAATTTGGCCATAGGTTACCCATTGACCCAAGGGTAAAATGGTCATTTGGCCTTGATTTAGATTTAGGCAGATTTGAGATGTTTCAAAAATAGGTTGGGCCAAATTTTAATGATTTTGGAGTTGATTTGATATGATTTGGCTAAAGTTGACCCATTAGGTTAAAATGGGTCAACTTGGGTCAAGTTGACCAATTGATCAAATTAAGTCAAACCATGGGTTAGGTGAAGTTCAAATGATCATTTGGAGCCTATGGGTATCATTGGTTTGGTTCAATTTGATTTATATTTGGTTTTGGTTCATTTAGGTTCACTTAGGTCAAATGGGTCAAGTTGACCAATTTGACCCATTTGACCAATGTTAATGGGTTGGTTTAGGCTTGGTTGATCATTTGAAATGTTTTGCAAGCTTTAGTTTCAATCAATTTTGGTTTGGTTTGATTAAGTTGATTTGACCTTTAGGTCAAGTTGGGTTCATGGTCAATTGAGCTAGGTCTAGTTGGCAATTGAAGCTTTGGTCAAGTTCAACAAGTGATTTACAATGAATTTGATCCATTGGTTGCAATCAATTAGATCAAGATTTGACCCATTTTAACTTTTTATGTCAACTTGGGTCAAGTGGCCAATTGGGCTAGGTTTGGCTTAATTGATGGCTTGATCATATTCAATCATTGATTATGAATTAGTTTAAATCAATGATTTCAATCAATTTGGCCTATGGTGGATTTTGGTTAGTTTAGATTTCATTTATGTTAAGTGTTGACTTGGTCAAAGGCTAAGTTTGACTTGGTTTGACCCAATTTGAGTGATTGATCATCCTATGATGATTGTTGCTCACAATGTGAGGCTTAGATGGGCTTAGTTCAATCCAATTTGGGTAGGTTTAGAATTTGGCTCAAAAGGTGCTTTAGGTCACTTTGGGTCAAGTGAGCCTAAGTGGGTCAATTGGCTTGATCAAGGCTTGATTCAAGTTTGGTTGAACTCACATATGGACTTATGATTGAAATATAAATCCAATTGCAAGTGATTTGGAGTCAAATGGGTTTTGATTCACTTGACAATTCCAAGTTTAAAAGGGTGAACATGGGTTTGATTTGGTTTGATTTGATTTTGGTTTAGTGATTAAAGTTTATGTTTGTATTTGGTTTGTGATTGAAGGATTGATTATTTTGAAGAGAAAATCCATGGGTTTGGATTGATTTGAGAATGATTTGGCTAAGTTCAAGAATTTGTCTTGAAAGGGATAGGTTGGATTTAGGTTAGATTTGGAATTGAGTTTTAGATTTAGTTTTGGTTATTTGAATTTATATTTCATTTATATTTGTGAATATAAATGAGAATATAAATGAGTTATGAGAAAATCTTTTGAATCTGGAATGATTTGAATTTGATTTGAGCCAAGTCCATAAGATGAAATCAAAGGCTTAGGAAAGATTTTTGGATTTTGAATTGATCATGGATTTCAAACATTTGGAATTGATTCATGATTTGAGAAAATCAATTAAGTCGGGACTGATTTAAAATTGAATTTGGAATTGATTTGAATTTGAAGTTGGTTTGAATTTGAAGTTGATTAGAATTTGAAGTTGATTTGAAAGAAGGAAGTAAGGATTTGGTTTAAGCTATAGGGTAGGTAAGTTTTCCTAATACCCCTAAGGCATAACCTATTCCTATGGCTAACTCTTCTAAATCTCTAAGGTTAGGTTAAGTGTTTACCTAATCACTAGAAGTGTCTTAATACTAAGGAACTCTTAGTGTGTAGAGGAGTCCTATGTCTAAGATGAAGAAGTTGAAAGCTCACTCCAAAAGTGAGGTCAACAGTCCCAAGTAACCATAAAAAATTTGGAAGTGATTATTTGTCGGATCCTATTGAAAAAATAGCTTTTTAAATTTCTTCATGTTCAAATGAAGAGATGAGTGAGTCACTATCATGTTGAGATAGATAGTCTCCAATTGGTATATCCACCAATTAGATTTAGGAGTGGAGTTCTAGCTACTAAGTAAGGTCTTGTAGTTAGAAATATACTCTCAAGCAATTTCCTCTTGAGTGGTAAGTTCAATCCTGCTAGATTTTAGAAAGCTAATATTGTTCTTATTTTTTTTCTGATAATGACTCTTTGATAAAGGAATTTAGTTTCATCCCCCCTTTTTGTTAACCAAGCACATTTGGATATTTGAGTCACCCATTTGAACTGGATTGAACGACAAAGGCTTCAGTTAGGATATCTGTACACGTTGAACTGGATTCAATCTTTCATAGATCTTATTTAACTTCTGCTTAAAATCAGAAATTCTAGTTGATAAGTAATTGGAGGAGTTCCAATTTGCAAATTTTAGAGCCTTTTTAACATTTTTAAGGTGGTTACAAAGAGCAAAAATAAGATATCCTCCCACTTTCATCCTCCAAGAGTTATGAACAATTTGCTGAAAATCTGGACAAAGGTTCAAATATTTTTTATAAATGAATCTGTGCCTTCTATTTAGTGTTGAAGCAATAGAGAGAATGATGGGGGGAATGATCACAGGTATGAGATGGCATAACCTTCCAATGAGTAAGAGGATAGGTAGTGATCCATTGAGGGTTGCAAAACACACGATCCAATTAACACCTAATGGGATTATTAAGTTGTTGATTGAACTAGCTAAAAGAAATGCCCTAGTTTTGTAATTTTGATAAACCAGACTGAAGTATACAATCATTAAAATCATGAAGTTTGCATGGAAGAGGAGTCCTACCTCCTATTTTCTCCTTAGTTTTTTGAATGCAATTGAAGTCTCCGATTATAAGCCAGGGATCATTTATTATAGAAGCAAGAGATTGGATAGAATTTCATAACACTTTTCTCCCTTGATTACTATTTTCTGCATAAACGAAAGTGACAAGAAAGCTCTTGGAATTTTTAGTGGTGAATCGACCATGAATAAACTGTGGATGGGTATGAATAGCCGAGAAAGAAAACACATCGACATTCCATTTGATCCAAACATGTCCATTTGGAACATCCATGAAATTATTATAATTGTCCTCATGTTTATAGATGTTGAAGTTCTTAGAATCAAGAGGGCTAGGAATAAAAGAGAGAGAGAGAGAGAGTTTTGTTTCGTGCAAGCACATAACATCAATATGGTTGTCTTTGACAAACTACCTATAGTCCATGACTCTAGAGTCACTGTGAAAGCCTCTCATATTTGAGAGTTAATGGAGACATAACTTATTTACGTATTGCTATCTTGAAAATCTTTGGTCTTTTTAGGATTTACTTATGGATAATAAAATAGTGGTCTTAGAAGATGAAGCCTTAGAAAGAGAAGGCTCCTCAGTCAAATCAGATGCAACATCAACATTTTGGTTGGAGAGAGTGGCAAATAGGTCTTACACAATTCCAGGATAGGCAGAAGATTGGGGCAACTCAGTGTGATTAGAAGTGTTGTCTACTGGGTCTTCAACTGCACTTGTGGTGATTATTGGTTCATGTGTTTTGTGTGTGTATGTGGGGGGGACTTCATGTAGATCTCATAATATACTTATTAAGGCGATCGGGTATAACATCAAAGAATAGTATACTATCTCGAAAGAATGAAATCACTATCCTTCGATGAACCTAATCACCTAATAAAGACTCCTAAGGCATGATGGGTCTTTGAATATATTAGAGATTTTCCCCTGCTTTACATGGATGAATAAAGCAGGATTTATTTAAACCAAATTTTAAAGTTCTCTATGGGGGAAAGCTCCC
Source organism: Cymbidium sinense (assembly GCA_021442155.1). NCBI lineage: Eukaryota > Viridiplantae > Streptophyta > Magnoliopsida > Asparagales > Orchidaceae > Cymbidium > Cymbidium sinense. The sequence continues at coordinate 14,184,546 of CM038226.1, forward strand.
ATAATTAATTACATCCTAAGGAAGGTGAGTTCTTTGGGAATACTCTTGATTAAAGTAGGCAATTATTGTCTCCAAAGATTTTCAAGATAGGATTATCAATAAATTGGCTATGTTTTAAAAATCAAGCGAGAATGATCAAAAGGAGAGACTTATTATCAAAGCCAAAGGGAGATGAGTAGGGGATGCTCATGATACTAGGAAGCCTATTAAGCATCCCAAACTATCCTATGGTTGGGCTTTATATGTTTGAATTTGAGAAGAATTATATATTTGAGTTAAAATTTTATTAGAAATTTAAGACTTATAATTCCACTATACAAGATTGTGGAAAAGCCTAAGAGGTGAGGATTCATATTTATTGCCCCAAAGGGAAACAATAACCTCAGATCCTAAATAAAAAGAGCTTTAGCGAGGGCCAAAGCACGACTTATATCTAATGAAAAAGTGGGTATATTATTTACCTCCAAAAGATAGGGTAAACCACTTGATTGCTGAACTAAGAACCACCTGGAGTGACAGCCAGCTAACTCCTCCTATATTTTAAAATCATGTGGTCAAGACATATGCTTTCCAAGATGGCTAGGTTGTTATTATTTAGAAAGAAAACTAAAATCCTTAAACCCATTCCCTAAGAGACTAGAGCATGAGTGGTATGAATAATGACTTAGTCTATTGCAAACCTTATCAAATTTTATTTAATTTTTGACTCTTTATTTTGATAGAGGCTGTAGGATTGTATATGCCTAAATGTATGATGAAGTTGATTATGGGCTAAATCAAAAGAGAAATAGGTTGTTTTCCATCATAAGCTCTCAAAGGTCAACCCTTATTTCTATCTAGCAAAGATGGAAATCCTCTCTTAGCAAGAGTGAAATAAAATGACATGCATAATATTAAGCATACAACATCCAGCTAAGGGGTTGCTAAATATTTATTATCTTGATTTAATGCCTAGGCTTTATGTGAGGTTATGAGTTGTTTTTAAAAATTTAATTATGAGTTGTAATTAGGGTAGAAAATTTATGTTTTTCTTAAGAGCCTAACCGCATCTAGGCTGCACATTAAATCATCATCTATGAAGAAACTAGAAAAATACATGCAATTTCTATTACATAATGTAAACAAATCATCAAACAATTTATAAACTCAACGTGAAAGAATAACAGAGCCGGTCGATGGATACCACTAAAAAAGAAATAGAAGCTCACACCCTTATACAACCCGATATATGAAATAATAATTACAAGTTACAAAATGATAAGTGTTATGGGGGGTCTTCAATTCTTCATGCTCCCTCCATTTCTTCATTTGATTTGCTCCATTTGATTTGGTAGGCTTCTAAGCATCACATGGCACCCCATGATCAAACCCTTTGGCCAATGCTCATCCTTAACCCCCATAACACTTAACCAAATTCCTAATGCACAATTACATTAAAAGAATAGAAAAGTAAATCTAACTATACCTACAAAATAAGTGTTAGCTAAACACACCATACAACCCAAGCAGTTATATCAATAATTTGGACTTAGCACCCTGCACATGGGTAACCAAGTCCACCTGTCCTAATGTAGATTATGCTTAGAGGTTAAGCAACCAGCAAAAGAGAGCATTTATGTTTATTTTAAGCCCCCCTTAAGCATAATCTCTTGTAGAAAATATGATTAGGCTAATCATGGAATAACATCCAGTTTATGAAATATACACCCTAATATCCAATCTACAACAGTACATCACAAAATAAGCATACATCAAATCATACACCGCCCTAACATAAAGCTAGAAGTGGTGACTTAATCTAATGTGTGTGTATTTACGCTATATGTGGTATGTCCTAACTAGGCTTTAGGGTTAATATTTTCTAAGTATGTAGGACATCTAATTATAAAGGTTGGTTTCACTTTAAATGATTTAATTGATTTGCAAATTTTACTAAATATTTTTTTTTGTTTCATTTGACCTACACTCAACAACTAAGTGTTGTAAAGAGAAGAAAAGAGATGATCACTCTCTTTTATCCCTACCTTAAGTCACATCTAAAACAAATTAATTAATTAATTCTCTTTAGTGAATGACATATTATATGTTTTAATTAATCCTAAGTTTAGGTTCATGTTGACCTCATTTTTAGGATGAGCTCTCAACCCTAGGACTTCTCTTAGAAACTAAGAGTTTCCTTAGTCTTAAGACACTTCTAGTGATTAGGTGTATAGTTAACCTAACCCTAGAGACTTAGAAGAGTTAGCCATAGGAATAGGTTATGCCTTAAGAGTGTTAGGAAAATTTTCCTACCCTACAGCTTGAACCAAATCCTCACTTCCTTCCTTCAAGTGCAATTTCAAAATTCAGATCAAACTCCAAATCAAATCAACTTCAAACTCAAATCAATTCTGACTTGATGGATTTTCTCAAATCATGAATCAATTCCAAATGATTGAAACCCATGATTGAATTCCAAATTCCAAAAATCTTTACTAAGTCACTTTGATTCTATCTTATGGACTTAGCCTAAATCAAATCCAAATCAATTCATATTCAAGAAATTTTCTCATAACCCATTTATATTCCCATTTATATTCACAAATATAAATGAAATATAAATTCAAATATCCAAAGATCAATTCAAAAAACAAATTCAAATTTAACCAAAATTCAACCTAAGCCTTTCAAGTCAAATCCTTGAACTTAGCCAAATAAAACTCAAATCAAGTCAAACCCTTAATTTTTCATCATGATTCAATCAATCCTTCAATCATGAATCCAAATATAAACATGAACTTCAATCATCAAATCAAAACTAAATTAAAAACCTAAACCCAAATTCAACCAAAATTCAACCTAAGCCTTTCAAGTCAAATTCTTGAACTTAGCCAAATCAAATTCAAATCTAGCCAACCCTTGATTTTTCTTCATGATTCAATCAACCCTTCAATTACAAATCCAAATATAAACATAAACATAAACATGAATCATCAAACCAAAACTAAATTCAAAAAGCAAACCCAAATCAAAGTCATGTTCACCCTTTGAACTTGAAATTGTCAAATGAATCAAAACTAATTTGACTCCAAATCACTTGCAAACGGATTTATATTTCAATCATAAGTCCATATATGTTAGTTCAATAAAACTTAATTCAAGCCTTGATCAAGCCAATTGACCCACTGAGGCTCACTTGACCCAAAGTGACCTAAAGTACCCCCTTACAAGCCAAATTCTAATCCTACCCAAATTGGATTGAACTAAGCTCACCTAAGCCTCACATTGTGAGCAATAATCATCATGAGATGATCAATCACTCAAACTCGGTCAAACAAAGTCAAACCTAAGGGTTCACCAAGTAAACACTTAGCCAAAATGAAACCTAAACTAGCCAAAATCCACCATAGGCCAAATAGATCGAAACCAATTCATGATCAATGTTTGAACTTGACCAAGTCATCATTTGAGCCTAACCTAGCCCAATTGGCCACTTGACCCAAGCTGACCTAACTTGACCTAAAAAGTTAAAATATGTCAAAACTTGATCTAAGATAAATTGATTGAAACTAATGGGTCAAGTTCATCCCAAAAACTTAACCAAAGCCTTAATTGGCTAACTAGACCCAACCTAGCCCAATTGACCATGAACCCAACTTGACCTAAAAGGTTAAATTGAACCAAAATCAAATCTAACCAAAATTGATTGGAAATAAAGATACCAAATCATTTAAAATAACCTATGAAACCTAAAGCAACCCATGACCTAGCTCAATTAGGTCAAATGGGTCAAATTGGTCAACTTGACCTATTTGACCTAAATAAAATCTAATGAACCAAATCCAAATGTAAACCAAATTAGACCAAACCAATGATGCCAAAATATTTCAAATGATCATATGAACTTGACCCAACCCTTGGTTTGACACAATTTGACCAATTGGTCAACTTGACTTAAGTTTACCCGTTTTAACCTAAATGGGTTAACATGAGCCAAATGACATCAAATCAACTCCAAATTCCTTAAAATTTGGACCAACCTAATTTCAAACAATTCTAAATCTGCCTAAAGTAAAATCAAAGCCAAATGACCATTTTACCCCTAGGTCAAGGGGTGACCTATGGCCAATTCTACTTGGAATTTGGTCATATCCTTTTCATGGATACTTAGCATCCTCTCAGTAGAACAAATGGACACTAATGATCATGGTGCACATGACCCAATGGGTTTGGTCAGCCAAACCCAACCCAATGGCCAAATTGACCACCCACTTAGAAATTAAGCACATGGGATCACTCCTCCACTCAATTAAGCACATGGAAACTTCTCCACTACCTCCCTCTACCAAAAATAAATCACATGCCACCCTAAACGGCCTATCCAACCCACTTCATGAGGTGAATTTGATCAAAAAATCTTAGCACATCTCGACCATATGATCCTTGGAGGGGAAGATATATTCCCCCTCATTTTACTTCATTCTGACTCTCTTGCATTCGATTGAGTGATAGGAAGCCGAGAGCATTGCAAGTCTCCCAAGCTCCCCAAACCAATTCAATTTCCCCATTCTAATTTATCTGAAAATAGGGGAGGTAAGAATTTCCATCTCATTCAATCCTTCACCATAGCTCAATTCTCTTCAAGCACCTTGAGGACCAATCAAGCTCACTCAAACCTTCATCCAAGTGTTCAAGCCATGGGAAGAGGTATCTAGACTGCCAAGCCTGGGAGGAAGAGTTTGGATCAATTGGAATCCACTTCATCCTAAAGCTTGAAACCTTCACAATAGTCTCCACTATGAGGCTACCTCGAAGGTTGGGATCGCTGGTGATAGCCTCCAATGAGGTAGTATTCAAATCGAGCATAGTTTGAATTTTCTATGGTCCTTTTTGAAGGAAAGTTTCACCCCAAGTGAAATGGATCGTTAGATCTTCTTCCCCTTGCATGATGATGGTGTGGGTTTAGTTTGAGCTCAATCCAAGCTCAATTGAGCTTAGATCATGCCCTAAGGAGTGGACGGTTGCCCTCTCCCGCAGGCGAGCTCAGTGACGAATCATGAACCGTCCATCCACGCATTTTGGATGGACGGTCCTGATTAATCCAAGCTAGATCTATGATTAATCCTTATAGAAATCGCATGCTCGATCTCAATCGTCGGAAGCGATAGCATCGGTGGCCGTGCGCGATGTGATAACTTAAGTGATGAATCTCATTGTGCAACATGGAAAGCGTGCACCGCCTCAGTGGTCCACGTGGCACCGACGAGATTAGTCATATAATTAGGGATTTAATTTCCTAATAAGCATAGAAACTTTAAAATAACATAACTAAATGTAAAAAAATTAGAAAAATATAAAATAAAATGCATTGTGAAGATATTTTAAAAGGAAATAATATAAAATTAAGTTTGATGGATTTTGAATAGTTAATTTTATGCAATTAAAGTTTTATTAGGAATGTAATTATATTAATTACTCCCTAATTATTCCACTGATTAATTCCAAACTTCCTTGGGTTGATTAATGGGATGACCTCTACCTCTCATGATTTTCTTGGAATTTATTAATAGTTTAATTAGGGTAATTGCTTGATTCACTCCTAATCACTCCCTTAATCAATTAAATGATTAATTAACTTATTAAATAGTGATAAATTAATTAATTAAGTTTGTTAATTACCTTAGAATAGTGAATGTATTTAGGGAATGAGATTAGGAATTCTTTCCCAAATTTTTTCCCCTAAGTTTATTTTATTTGGATAAAAATCTAATTAAAGTACAAATTAATTAAATAGTTTAATCACTTAATTAAATGGCTTAATTAATCAAATTTTAAAAAATCAAAATATTCTCTTAATCAATTCCTTCTTGGGTAGATGCTTAGGTGTTCAATAACCTAAGTAGCTTAAAATCAAATCTAACCCATATGTATGGGAAGGGTATTATGAAAGTACTTAAATTAAACCTAGCTTAATTAACCATTAATTGCCAAATGCATTAGCCCTTTCTTAGGTGCATTGATTTAAATTTCTTGTTGATTTTATGTCATATATTGGCTCATAATTATTTGATTAAATATGTTAAAGAGGTGTATGTAAGGGGTAGTTAATGAACTTAATGTAACCTTAAACATAAAACTCACTTCATGGTTCTAAAAATTAAACTAAAATAATATACACATGTGGGAGATGGGTTAGGACCATTAAACCACTTCACATTTCTTATGATTTTATGTCATATATTGGCTCATAATTATTTGATTAAATATGTTAAAGAGGTGTATGTAAGGGGTAGTTAATGAACTTAATGTACACCTTAACCTAAGCAAAAGCATAAAACTCACTTCATGGTTCTAAAAATTAAACTAAAATAATATACAGATGTGGGAGATGGGTTAGGACCATTAAACCACTTCACATTTCTTAAATCAAATCAAACTCAAACAAAATTAAAAATCTCTTTAAAACAAAGTTGATTCACTTTAAATAATCTTATTTCATAAGATTGCCTTTAGGAATTAATTAGGGTGAAAGAATTTACATGCTTTCATCACTTTATTTCTTTCTTAACATACTAAATATGTATGTCATATGAAAATCATGCATTCATGCCTATAAAAAAAATCAAATTGAAATGAAATGTTTCCTTTATGTCAAATTGCATGTTTTGGCTAAAGTAAGAATATGAATAGTTGTTATCGCTATTAAATCCAAAAATATTTTCAAAACTTATAAATCAAATATCATAACTGACATGTATGCTACTTATAATTATTTATAAGCTTGCATGTGAGTATAAATACAAAGATGTGCATTGTGCGACTTTCCTTCTCTTCTCTTTTAGCATAGTTTTGAATGGGATTTTGCAAAGTGTATAGTCCGTTTGAAAAGAACACAACACTTACTTAAATCCATTCCTATTCATTCATATGTTATTACTTAAGAAGGATATTTACACTTTCATATGTAAATTGCATAAACAAATCAAATAAACAAACATGAACTTTTTGCATGATTCTCTTTCCATGCATTTTGTTTTGTACATGCACATGTATTTAAGAAAAGTGGTATATTAATCTGGACAACCTCGGCACTGCGAGGCTTTAAGTAGCCCTAAGTAGGTCTGTACCTTACACTCCTGGTGCTAACAATGGTATCGTACTCACTTATGTCTTTTATACTTGCAAATGTGCATATGAAAAATGGATAAAAGAATCCCTCTTTTCTACTTACAAAATCATGTATACATGAAACATTCCAAATTTTCTTAAACAAACTCTCTTAGCATTCATTATTAAGGTGTGCTAAATACTTCCATTTGTATATGTAGATTTGCTTAGGATTCATTCATATGCATGTTACACATGTTGGGAACGAAATGAAGTGTTGTGTATTTTGTAATAGTATTTCACTTAACTTAATCTTAAAATGTCTTTCTTTTTGAATAGGTTTGTTTAGGGAAAATCTAAATTTAGGATTAATTAAAACATTTAATAAAACATTCACTGAACAAAAATTAAATATGAATCTACCTTAGAAATTATTTAAGGTAGGGAGAGAAGGGAAGTTCTCTTCTCTTTTTCTCTCTTTACAACACTTAGTAATTAATTGTAGGTTCATTCAAACCTAAATAAATCATAAAAATAAAAATCAACCAAATAAATTAAATCACTTAAATGAAACCATCCTCTAAGTTGAATATTTTCATACTTAGAAAACTCTAAGCTTAAATCCTAACTAAGCATACCACACAAATCTTAAATAACACACACATTAGGCTAAGTCACCACTTCTAGCTTTAGGTTAGGGTGGTGCATGGTTTGATACTTTACTTCTATTTTGTGATGTAATGTTTTAGTCTAGATATTAGAGTGTATGTGCATAGACTGAATGGTAGGGCGATCTTAGTCTAACTATTGTCTTCTGCAGGGAATTGTGCTTAAGGGGCACTGTAATAAAATAATAATTGCTTTTATTGTTATTGTGCTTATAAGCATAATCCAAAAAATAGTGGACTTAGTTACTTATGTGTGCGGTGTAAGTCAAATTTATATATATAAATGCTTGGTATTGTATGGTTTATTTAGCTAATCTCTATTTTGCAGGTTTTAGTTAGATTTCCTTTTCTCATTTTCATGTAATTATGCAATTAAGATTTGGAATGATTGTTATGGGGGATTAGGATGAATATTGGTTATAAGACTATGTCTTATGTACCATGTGAATCCTTTTGAGCAACCACATTCCAACCAACCAAAAGAAGAAAGAAGAAAGAAGAAAGAAGAAAGAAGAAAGAAAAAAGAAGAAATGAAGAATGAAGACCCCCATAACATTGAATTCCTTCTTGGTTGTAATTTATTCATTTGTAATCCGGGTTATATAAGGGTAGAGCTCGGCTACCCAATTTATTTTTTGGGTTTGTATGGTGGAGCATGAGCACAAATGGCCTCTTATTCTTTTATGCTAGCTTTATAAATTGATTGATATTTATTTAGATTATGCATTAAGATAACATCTTTTTCTAGTTTCTCCCTTGCTTTGATGTATGGCCTAGATGATGATTAGGCTCTTAGAAAAATAAATTTTATATCCAACTAATCAATTCAAACTAAAAATAAATGACTTATAACCTCATCTAATACCTAGGTTATAAATCAAGATAAAAGAATTTGCAACCCCTAATTGGATGTTGTATTTGCTTTCTCACATCATACATAAAAAGCATATTATTTCATTCTTGATTGGAGGGCTTCCACCTTTGCCAGAGAATTTGGCTTGACCTTTGAGAGCCATGGTGGAAACACACCATCTTATCTTATTAATTTTGGCTCATAATCTAATTTCTCATGCATTAGACATATGAATTCTAAAGCCTGTGTCAAATTGATTGCCCAAAAATGAAAATAAAATATAACAAAATTTGCATTAGATTTAAGTCATTAAATCATGACCTATATGATCTAGTCTTTTAGGGAGTGTGTTTAAGAACTTAGTCTCTTTCTAAATAAACAACAACTTAGCTATCTTGCAAAAGCATATAACTACATGTATTTAAAAATTGTAGGAGGAGTTAGTTGGCGGCCACCCCTAGGCGGTTGTAAGTCCAAATAGTCGGGTGGTTTATCCTCTCTTATGGAGGTAAACCAAATACTCATTTTTTCAGCTTAGATTTAGGTCGTGCTTTTGGCCTTCGCCAAAGCTCTCTAGATTTAGGTTTTGAGGTTGCTTCTCACCTTTGCGGGCCACAAGCATAAATCCTCACCTCTTAGGAATTTTCATGACTTTGGATCATGAAATTTTAATCCATAACTTTCTAATAAAAATTTGACTCAAACAAATAAATCAATTCAATTTTAAAAATATAAAACCCAACCACAGTATATTCTGGGATGTTTACTAGGCTTCCTAGTATCTTAAGCATCCCCTACTTATCTTCATTTCATTTTGAAAAGAGCTCCCTCCTCTTGATCGATCCCGCTTAATTTTTTAAAAATAAATTGATCGATTGATAGTCCTAACTTCGAAATCTTTGGAGACAACGATCATTTACCTTAATCGAGAGTATTCTTAAGGAATCTCCTTCTTTAGGATGTAATTAACTATGGAGGCTTGCCCTTGTAGGGAACTTAACGAACCCAATTTAAAATAAACCATGCTTTACTTTTCCATGTAAAGTAGGGGAAGAATCTCTGGTAGATTCTAAAGACCCATCATCCTTAGGAGTCCTTATTCAAGTGATTAGGTCCATTATAGGGCGGTGATTTCTATCTTTTGAGATAGTACACCTTTCTTCAATATTGTACCCAATCACCTTAATAAGAACATCTGCGGATCTACGTGGTGTCCTGACAAGGTGTTATATTTATGTTTTCATTCATCCTCTTTTTGAAAGATTGATGAAAGAATATATATATATATATATATATATATATATATATATATATATATATAATTTTCACCATAATTCACTTTAAATAAACTCATTCAATAAGAAAGGCATCTTAAGATTAGTTGGAGTAAATCACTATCATATAACACAAGTTTGTTCATTTCTCTCTATCATGTATATCATGCATATGATTAAATCCTAAGCATAGCTATACATGCAATTTATATCTTAGCACACTTAAATGATGAATGTGAATAAATGTGTTTGGAATTAATATTTCATTTGGTTGAATGATTTTGCCATATTAATTTAAAACTCTATCTAAATTCTTAAGCAAAAGCATAAGGAAAAAGCCTTAAATCACATGACTAATCAACTCAACCAATTAGATGAAACCGAGATAGTCCCAACGGAGTGACCCAAGACATTCCTAAAATTATCTCTAGAAAGAGCATACGTCAATTTAGAAAAATTGATGATTGATTTAGCAGCATTTGAAGATAGGTTGGCCTCTTGATAAAATATATGAAGAATAGAAGAAAGATGACTAACATTAGAGAGCTTTGTCTTACCAAAAATCAATAGATCATCAGCATATATGTGATGGGACATTGAACCATTATGTTTTTAATCAGGAAGAAAGAAGCTTCCCTATAGTGTTTGTCCATGAGTCTAGAGAAAGCATCCATGATAATTGCAAAAAGATAAGGAGACAAAGGACAGCCTTGTCTTAGACCCGAGGTGGAAGAGAAGTATCCTTTGATTTCACCATTTAATATAATGGAGAATGGAACTTGGTCAATACAAGCTTCAATCCAATTGATAAATATATCTGGAGACCTCAAAAGTTTCAATCTATGCATGATAAAGTGTCTATTAACATTATCAAAAGCCTTCGTAAGATTAATTTTTACACAAAAGCTTTTCTCACTATTTTTCTGATTAAATCCATAAAGAATCTCATTAGCTAGAATAATGTTATCTGTTATATAACACCCTCGAATGAATGTAGCTTGAGCCAAATGAATAAGAGAAGGAAGAAGGATCTTCATCCTATTAGCAAGTAACTTAGATATCACCTTATAAAGGATGTTGCATAGGGATAAAGGCCTATAATCACATATGGTTTCAACATGAGCTCTTAGGTATTAGAGTAATGGCAGAGTGTTTAACTTTAAATGGAAGCTTAGAAGTATTGAAAAAATAAAGCACTCCTTCGACCAAAGAAGGTCCAGTAAAGTCCCAAGTAACCATAAAAAAATTTGGAAGTTAAACCATCTGGCCCTGGTTATTTGTCTGGTCCTATTGAAAAAATAGCTTTTTAAATTTCTTCACACACAAATGAAGTGATGAGTGAGTCACTATCATGTTGTGATAGATAGTCTCCAATTGGTATATCCAACCAATTAGATTTAGGAGTGGAGTTAAAATATTAAGTAAGGTCTTGTAAGAAATAGACTCTCAAAATTTCCTCTTAGGTAAAATCGTTGGATTTAAAAGCAAATATTGTTCTTATTTTTTTTTTATATTGACTCTTTGATAAAGGAATTTAATTTCATCCTCCCCTTTGGTTAACCAAGCACATTTGTCTCTTTGGGTCACCCATTTGTGTTCCAACTCCAAAGCCTCACATAGGTTAGATTGAACAACAAAGGCTTTAGTTAGAAGATCCATACTTGTTGGACTGGATTCAAGTCTTTCATTGATCTCATTTAACTTCTGCTTCAAATCATAAATTATAGTTGATATGTAATTGGAGGAGTTCCAATTTGCAAATTTTAGAGCTTCTTTAATATTTTTATGGTGGCTACAAAGAGAAAAAATAGGATATTCTCCCACTTTCATCTTCCATGAGTTCTGAACAATTTGTTGAGAGTTCGGACAAAGGCTCAAATAATTTTTATAAATGAATCTATGCATTCTATTTAGTGTTGAAACAATAGAGAGAATGATGGGGGAATGATCAGAGGTACGAGTGGCATAACCTTCCAATGAGTAAGAGATTAGGTAGTGATCCATTGAGAGTTGCATAACACACGATCCAATTAACACTTATTGGGATTGTTAAGTTGTTGATTGAACCAACTAAAAGAAATGCCCTAATTTTGTAATTCTAATAAAGTAAATCATTAAAATCATGAAGTTTGCATGGAAGAGGAGCCCTACCTCCTATTTTCTCCTTAGCTTTCCCAATGCAATTGAAGTCTCCCATTATAGGCCAGGGATCATTTATTATAGAAGCAAGAGATTGGATAGAATTTCATAACACTTTCCTCCCTTGATTACTATTTTTTGCATAAACAAAAGTGACAAGAAAGCTCTTGGAATTGTTAGTGGTGAATCACCATGAATCATCAATGAGTATGAAGAGAGAAAATAACATCAAATTTCCATTCTATCCAAACACGTCCATTTGGAACATTCATGAAATTATTATAATTGTCCTCATGTCTATAGATGTTGAAGTTCTTAGAATCAAGAGTGTTGGAAATAGAAGAGAGAGAGAGAGAGAGAGAGAGAGAGAGAGAGCTTTGTTTCAAGCAAGCACATAACATCAATATGGTTTTGGTTTCAATCAATTTGGCTTAGATCAAGTTTTGGTACATTTTAACTTTTTAGATCAAGTTGGGTCAACTTGGGTCAAGTGGCAATTAGGTTGTTAGGCTCAAATGTTGTCAAGTTCAACATTGATCACAATTGGTTTTGATCAATGGTTTCAATCATTTTTGGTGGCCAAGTTTAAGTTTCATTTTTTTGGGACTTGACTTGGTCCCTTAAGTTTGACTTAGTTTGACCCAATTTGGGTGATTGATCATCTTATAATGATTGTTGCTCATAATGTGAGGCTTGGTTCAATCAATTTGGGTAGGATTAGAATTTGGTTCAAAAAATTTTAGGTCACTTTGGATCAAGTGATTAAATGGGTCAAAGGCTTGGTCAAATCTTGATTTGAGTTTGATTGAACTCAAACATGGACTTATGATTAAAATATAAATCCATTTGTAAGAGATTTGAAATCAAATGAGTTTTGATTCATTTGACAATTTGAGTTCAAAAGATGCAGTTTGACTTGGGTTTGATTTTTGAATTGAGTTTTGGTTTGATGATTGAAGTTTGTATTTATATTTGGATTCATGATTGAAAGATTGATTGAATCATAATAAAAATCAAGGGATTGGCTTGATTTGAAATTGATTTGGCTAAGTTCAAGATTTTGACTTGAAATGCTTAGGTTGAATTTTGGTTGAATTTGAGTTTGAGTTTTGAATTAATTTTTGGTTATTTGAATTTATATTTCATTTATATTTGTGAATATAAATGAGAATATAAATGGGTTGTGAGAAAATTTCTTGAATTTGAATTGATTTGGATTTAATTTAGGTTAAGTCCATAAGAGGGAATCAAAGTGACTTAGGAAGGATTTTTTATTTGGATTTGAATTTTGAATTTGGTTTGATTGATTTGAATTTATTTTTCATTTATATATGTGAATATAAACGAGAATATAAATGGATTGTGAGAAAATTTTTTGAATTTGAATTGATTTAGATTTGATTTAGGCTAAGTCCATAAGAGAAAATTAAAAGACTTAGGAAAGATTTTGGGTTTTGGAATTCAATCATGGGTTTCAATCATTTGGAATTGATTAAAGTTTGAGAAAATCAATCAAGTTGGAATTGATTTAAGCTTTGATGTTGATTTGATTTGGAGTTTGACTTGAAGGAAGGAAGTGAGATTGTTTCAAGCTATAAGGTAGGAAAAATTTTCTAACACCCTGGCATGACCTATTCTATGGCTAACTCTTCAGTCAGGTTAGTTTGAGTGTCCACCTAATCACTAGATGTGTATTAAGACTAAGGGACTCTTAAGGTCTAAGAGAAGTCCTATGTCTAAGATGGAGGAGTTGAGAGCTCATCCTAAAAATGAGATCGACAGTCATATAATAATAGTTCATTACAATTAATTTTAAGATGTCTCTTTTATTGAATGATATTATTTAAAGTGAACCTAAACTTAGGATTAATTTAAGATAAATAATAAGACATTCACTAAAGAGAACTGATTAATTAATTGACTTTAGATGTGGCTTAAGGTAGGGATAAGAGAGAGTGACCCTCTCTTTTCTTCGCTTTATAACACTTAGTTGTTAAGTATAAATCAAGTAAAATAAAAGAAAATACTAAGCAAAACTCACAAATCAATTAAGTTATTTAAAGTGAAATCACCCTTCATAATTAAATTTCTTCATACTTAAAAAATTATGACAAAGGCTAGTTAAGGCATACCACACAATCCTCAATACACATATTAAATTAGGTCATCATTTCTAGCTTTATGTTAGGGCGGTGCATGATTTGGTGTATGTTTTGTTTTATGATGTTGTTGTAGGCTGGATGTTAGGGTGTATGCTTCGTAGACAGGATATTAGGCTATGATTAGCCTAATTATGTATTCTATAAAAGATTATGCTTAAGGGGTGCTTAAAAATAAATATAAATGCTCTCTTTTACTGGTTGCTTAACCCCTAAGAATAATTTAAGTCAGGATAGGTGGACTTGGTTACCCATGTATATGTGAGTCCAAATTATACATATTGCTTTGTTGCTTGGGTTGTATGGTGTGTTATAATACTTTTATTTGGTGGTGTAGTTAGATTTACTTTTTTATTTTTATTTTTTGATGTAATTTTTTATTAGGAATTAGGATTAGTGTTATGTGAGGATTAGGATGAGTGGTGTCTAGAAGGCTTTGTCTAGGTGATGCCTTTAGCAAAAACCTAAATGAAGAAATGGAGGAGATATGAAGATATGAAGAATGAAGACCCCCATAATGTTTATTTTATGTAATTGTATTCTTTCATATCGGGTTGTATAAGGGTGGAGCCCTATCCATTTCTCTTTTGGGTTTGCGGGTAATCGCACCACCTATTCTTTTACGTTGGGTTTATAAATTATTTGATACTTTATTTACAATTGTGTAACAGATATGGCATGTATTTTTCTAGTTTCTTCATATATGATGATTTAATATGTGTGGCCTGGATATGATTAGGCTCTTAGGAAAAAATAAATTTTCTACCCCAACTATAACTCATAACTAAATTTTATAAATAACTCATAACCTCATATAAAGCCTAGGCATTAAATCAAGATAATTAAAAGATTTTTAACAACCCCTTAGTTGAATATTGTATGCTTAATATCACGCATATCATCTTCAATCACTCTTATAAAATGGGGGCCTCCATTTTTTGAACATCTGAGGAGCGCTTGATCTGAGAGCAACTCCTACTAATAGAGCTTCACCCTCTCTATTGATTTGACCCATAACTCATTATAACATGAATTTAGGCATATAAAAATTTCAAAGCCTTTGTCAAAATGAAGAGTCCAAAATCAAATAAAAATTAAAGACGATTTGCATTAGGCTAAGTCATTTTTCATACTACTCATGCTCTAGTCTCTTAAGGAGTGGGTTTAAAGACCTTAGTTTTCTTTCTAATAATAACAGTCTAATCATCGTGCAAAACATATGACTTGACTACATAATTTTAAAATGAAGGAGGAGTTAGCTAGTTCCCACTCCAAGCGGTTATAAGTCCAGTAGTCGGGTGGTTTAACCTCTCTTGTGGAGATAAATATAGGAGGAGTTAGCTGGTTGCCACTCCTTAGATTTAGGACGTGCTTTGGCCCTTACTAAATCTCCATAGATTTAGGATCTGAGATTATTATTTTCCCTCAGGCTATAAGCATAAATCCTCACCTCTTAGGCATTTCCACAATCTTGTATTGTGGGATTACAAGTCCTAATTTTCTAATAAATTTCAACTCAAATGAATAATCCTCCTCAATTTCAAATATATAAAGCCCAATCATAGAATAAGTTGAAATGCTCACTAGGTTTCATAGTATCATGAGCACTCCCAACTCGTTCCCTTTGGATTCAATACTAAGCCTCTCCTTTTCATCTATCCCGATTGATTTTTGAAACATAATTTATTGATAATGATCTTTAAAATATTTGGAGATAATAATTCTACTTTAATTGAGAGTATTCTGAACTCATCTTCCATAGGATTAATGGACTTGCCTATAGGGAACTTTAGAATCTGATTTAAATAAACCTTACTTTATTCATCCATATAAAGTAAGGAAAAAATATTTGGTATATTCGAAGACCCATCATGCCTTAGGAGTCCTTATTAAAGTGATTAGGTCCATTATAGGTGTGGTGTTATTTTTGAGTGTGGGACACCACGTAGATCTTAGGGTACTTTGTGATGGGTGATATTAAGGAATGATGCACTATCACGAAGGTAGAAATTACCATCTGTAGACCAATCACAAGGACTCAATGCATGATGGGTCTTGAATGCAGAGATTTTTCTCCTACTTTACATGAAAAGTAAAGTAGGATTTAAATCATTTAAGTTCCTTCAAGCATAGTTAATTACACCAAGGAATGAAATCCTTAAAATACTCTTGATTAAAGTGAATTATCTCCAAAGATTTCAAGGTTAAATAAAAGGATTAGTTATATTTGGAAAATCAATTGAAAGTTCAAAAGGAGACTTATTTTTGGAAGTCAAAGGGAGAAGTAGGGAATATATGATACTAAGTGAGAGCATTCCAATCTACTATAATTGGGCTTTATATATTTAAAATTGAAGAGATTTATTTGTTTTAGTTGAAATTTTATTAGAAAGTTAGGACTTATAATCTAACAACACAATATTGTGAAAATATTTAAGAGATGAAGATTTATGCTTATAGCCTCAAAGAGAAATAATAACCTAAGATCCTAAATCTAGAGGATGGGTCACTCCTAAAGCGAGTGGTATATTATTTACCTCACAAGAGATAAAAAAACTGACTTATACATATAGTGTGACAACTCTCCAATGCTTTTAACCATGCGATTAAGTCTTATGCTTTGCAAGATGGCTATGCTATTATTTATTTTGAAAAGAAGCTAAAGTCCTTAAACCTACTCTTTAAGAGACTAGAGCATGAGTGGTATGAATAATGTTCTAAACTAATGCGAATTTTATCAAATTCTATTTGATTTTGCACTGTTTATTTTGACAAAGGCTTTGGGAATTTTGTATGCCTAAATGTATGATTAAGTTGATTATGGGCCAAATCAAAAGGAGAAAGAGGTGTTTTTTTATATAAAAAGGTCAAGCCTTTCTTTATCTGGTAATGATGAAAATCCCTTATTTTCAAGAGAAAAATAATATGATATGCATGTTATAAAATATTCAACCATTCAGCTAAGAAGTTGCTAAATATTTTATTATCTTGATTTAATGCCTAGGCTTTTGTGTGAGGTTATGAGTTATTTTAGAATATTTAGTTATGAGTTGTTAGTTTGGATAGAAAAAATAATTTTTATCTAGCCTAATGCATCAATCACAAATCATAAATAAATTATAAAATTGCATGTTTTCTAATGGATAAGCTAAACAAAATATGAAATAATTTTATAAAATATCGAAAAAGAGAAGAGGTGTAAGATAGAAAAGATGTGGGTAGCCATTACCTTTATACAACCTAGATTATAAAAGAATAATTACAATTACAAATGATAAATGTTGGTGCTTTCTTTGGAATAGAGAAAAGAAATGACACCACATAGAGTTTAGGAATATTTTATTTAGATGACCAAATATGACATTAAGGAATAAACATATTATCTCGAAAGATAAACATGCTCTCCTATAATGGATTTGATTATTTTAATGAAAAACTCCTAAGGCTAATGGGTCTTTCGTGTACCAGAGTATTTTCCCTTGAACTACATGAAAAAGTAGAACAGGGTTTATTTTATCCCGAGATGATGGTTCCCTATAAAGGCAAACCTCTATAGTTAATTATATCTTAGGAAATGTCACTTCCTAAGAATACTCTCGATTAAAGAAATAAGTGATTATTCTGAAAGAATACTAAGGTAGCTTTCAAAGGATTAGTTTTTTTAGGAAATTAATTAGGAGAAGTCCAAATTGGAGAGAGTTATTTTCAAGAGTCAAATATGAAAGAGTAGGAAATCTCTATTAATACTAGGATACCCAGTAGACATTTCAACTATCCTATGATTGGGCTTCAAATTTGAGATTTAATTTTAGATTTTGAGTTATCATTTTCTTTGAAATCTAGGGCTTAAATTCTAGCAGCACAAGACTGTAGAAATACCTAGAGTTGAAGACTTATTCCTAAAAAGATGCTTCATAACCTAGTATATAGGTGCTTTTGACACATTTCAGATGCTCAACCTAGTTTTATCATTAAGAATCATTGGCCATTCTCCTCACTTGAGAGAACTAGCTTATCCTTGACTCTTCTGGACTTTCACAACGGAGAAGGCTGTGACTAACACCACCTATGCACATTTTAAATTCATGAAGTCAAGTCATGAATGCAAGATGAAGTTTGCATTTTAGGAAAGAAATATATGAACCTAGACTCACTCCCTAATCCCTAAGATCATGTAGGGCATGAGGATGTATCTAACTAATGCATATTTTTTGGATTTTATGAATTTTGACTCAATATTCATTTAGGTCATAGAAATGAAACTTATGCCTAATGCATGCAATTAGAAAAAGGTTATGGCCAAATCAAAATAAAAAATGTGTTCTTCCATCATAGGTTCTCAAAGGTCAAGCCTAAGTTCTCTAGCAAAGATGGAAGCCCTTCCTTAATCAAGAGTGAAACAATCTGATTTATGCATGATTTTCAACATCCAACTAAGGGGTTGCTACATATTTTATCTTGCTTTAATGCCTAAGATTTCATATGAAGATTATGAGTTGTATTTATTTATATGTTTCGATTAATTTAATTGGGTAGAAAATTTAGTTTATCTTATGAGCCTACATCCAGGCATTCATCACATCACAAACATAGCATAGAAAGAAACCTAAAAAAAGCATGCTGTTTCTATTGCACACCCAAAATAAATCAAATCAAATTAAATTATATAAGAAAAAGGCCAATGCAGGTTAGATACACACACCCGAAGAAATAAAATGGGTAGCTAGTTATGCCCTTATACAACCTGGCCTAGAACAACAAGTTTAGATCTATGGGTCTTCTTTCTAGGAAAGTCTCCTTCTTTGGGACATATCGGCTCCATAGGGGAACACCACCATCTCGGTTGGGTCAACTCTAATCCTAGACCCAATAGATCCTAACCTAATTCTAAGCTCAAATTTACATTTAAAATTTAAAAGAAATCCTAAGTCCTACAAAACAAATGTTAGGAAATACACACAGCACACAAAGTAGTTTATACAAACATACGGGCTTAGCATTAGTTGTTTGCCAATCCCACCTGTCTTTATGGAATATGTTAATGGATTTTCAGTACTTAGCATCAAACAATAATTTTATGATTTATTTATTACAACGATCTCTTTAACGTAGTCCCCTACAGAAAATAGTGTTAAATATAAAAAGAACGCCATAACATCCAGTCTAACGAACAAACAAGTCTAGGCATCCAGTCTAAAGCAATACACCACACAGACATGTGAAGCACATCACAACACATCACAAGAGATTAAAAGAAAACCACAGAATGATCTAACCTATATCTAAAGTCCATGACCTAAGTAATCTAGTGTGTAGCGGGTTGTGTGGTAAGTCTTCTAGCTCCTTTAAGTTCAAGTTTAAGTTTGAAGTTTGAATTTGTTTAATTTTTATCATTGGGTGGTTTCAGTTAAAATGGTTTAGTGATTTAATTCTCATTTTTATGATCATTTTATTTGGTTAAAGTTGTATAGTTTTCAAGAATGAAGAATGGAATGATTCCATTTTTGGATGGAAAGCTCTTTCCATTCAACATCCTAATTCTAATGAGTTTCCAAAAAGTCTAACTAAGATCCTTAAGTATCTTAATTAATTTTTTGGGTTGGTTTGATTTGGTTCATTTAATTTATAGAATTTCGATTAAAGTTTGATTTCATTTAATTTAACTTAAGTTATTAAATCATAGATTTGTAAGCTTAAGGTTTAAATGAATTAATACTTTAGGTTTGTTCATGGATTATGCTTAACCTAAAGCACTTGAATTAATTATTTGATCTGATTTAATTAACCTAAGTTTTAGATTCATTCTTTAAATTCATTAGGGATGAGTGGTTTCATTAAATTTTATTGATTCAAAGTTTAATGTTTAAGTTAATTAATAGTTTTATTAACCTAAGGTTTTATTTCATTATCCTAAGATTGAATTTTATTACTTTGATTGACTTAGGATATTTAGATAAGTTTTTGAATAGTTTTCTGATATTTGATTGAGATTAGTTTGAATTACCATTTTATTTAATAGGTTAATTAATTCCCTTAACCTAAAATTTGATTAACATGACCTAAAGATTTAGAAATTTAAGAACTCAGAGATCAATTGGACTTGAAATATTTTTGGAAAATAGGGTTATATGCCAATTTTATATCTTTAAAGTTTTAGCTTGATTAGAGATGTAATTAGGTTGTAATTAAGATTTTAATTATTTAATTGAAACCCAAATTAAGCAATTTATTGAGATTTTTTTTATTTACTTATTCTTCTTCAAAATACCTTTTCAATGAGGGTTTATTCATAATTTTGGTTAATTGGTTGATTTATTATAATTTAATTAATTTCAAATTATTTAATTGAATTATTTAATTCATTTAATTATCTAATTAAACCAACTTAGGGATTATTAGGTTCAGATGGGTTTAATTAGGTTTAATTAGTGTTCTGATGTTTATTAATGTTTATTATGTTGATTTAAGATTATTAGATTAACATTTTGTTAATTATTTCATTAAGGGTAATTAATTCAATTAATTTAAAGGTTAAGCACATGAAATTACAATTTCTCTTGAATTCAAAGAATTAATTCCCCATAAATTCATCTAAGATGTGTTTTATGCTTAATTTCATTTCCCCAAAGTTTCAAATTAATTGAATTATTAATTTAAGAATAATTAGGGTTTAATATTTTTAAATTAAACCCAAATTAACGGAAAAATACCCAATAAATATTGGATATTTTATTTTCTATGGATTCTTCTCATCAAGATGAATCCATGGAGCTTTTATTTATTATTTTATGATTTATATTTGATTTTATATGATTTTTAGAAGTTTTCTGCATTTTTTAAATTAATTAAATCCGTTATTTAACCGATTTTAACGATTTTTAAGGATGAGGTCCCACCCGGATCCGTACGCATAGCATGCACCCACGTGGCACCACTTGCTGCCATAAAAAAATGTGGGATCTTCTACCGACGGTTCAGATTGATCCCGCGATTCCTAAAGGGTGTAAATCGATTCGGTCCACCTAGATCTGGGCCATCCGATCCAAATACACGGATCAAACGATAAAGAGATCTTCTCCTTCAATTCCTATGGGAGCTGAGGACCGTTGATATTATTTTGCTAATATCTTTTGATATTGATAACAAAATCACACGATTTAAGTCCTACACGATCGTTGAAAGAAATCTTATGATTCTATATGGTTGGATCATATTGAAGATTGCATTTCCTATTAAACCGCCACAACCAAATTTCCTAAGAAAAAGCTTAAGGTCAACAATGGCATACCTCGATTCGTTGGACGATTGACTTTGCAATTGATCCTAGAGCTTCGTATTCTTGAACCGAGCTTGCTTGACAAAGGAATCAGGTTAATTCCTTACAGATTGCTCCCTAGACCAACCCTTGAGTGCTCTTTTCAGTTTTCATGGTTTTTAGTGATTAAGGACACTTGGGGGGTGGGGGAAATTTCATTTAGGTTCAGTTTTGATATGTGAAGGTGTGTGTGTGTGTGTGTGTTCAATTCTCCTTGGGGAAGTCTGACCTCTCATTTTTTCATATGACCGAGAGCCTTCAAGCCTTTTCCTAGCTATTCCTTGGCCAATTTTAGTGACGGAGGACCTTGGAAGCTAGCTAGTGCTCTGCTTTTCCATCCCGCAGCTACCCTATGTGAAGAAGTGGGAAGAAGGGAGAAGGAATTTGACTTCTCCGATTCTTTTGCTTGCATTGGTTTTCCTCATTTGGATTTTATACAATTAATGTAAGAGAAGCTTGAATGGCTTGATTAGGGATGTAAACCTTCATTAGAAGGGTTTAAGGAAGTGTCATTGCCATCCCATATGATTTTGTTGGAAGTGTTTTGACAATTCCTTATTTGTTTTATTTTGCTTAACTCACTTAACCCAAATTGGGTTAAGTGAATTAAACATAATTTCTTATGGGTCAAATGGACCATTTGACCCAACTACACCCAATAGGGAGTTGAGTTATGTCCCATCACCACCTCCATATGATTTAGGACAATCAATTTAGATTTATTTTGATTTTTCTTGGATTTAAGTTCAATGTAGCTTATTTAGGTTATTTTGATTTAAGGAATTTAATTTACCTAATCTAGGCCTCCATGGACTCAAATTTATTTGTCATTACGATCACACATATTCATTTGATAATTTAAAATATTTCTGATGATTTAATTTAGTCAAATTTTAGTGGGTTGACTTTTTGACTAAGTGGGCCTACTTAAGTCAATTCTAGGTTGACTAGAGTTGACTTTAGGTTTGTCTTTGAATTTTCATTTTATTTTTATTTTTTTACTTGATCTAATTTATGTTGGATATTTGATTTGGTTTTGTATCAAACTAAGTAGATTGGATTTAGCTCAAATTGCATTTCCTAAGTTACTAAGCATAGTAATTTGAATAGTAAATTAGGAAATCCTTATTTGAACTTGAGATCTTCTCATTTCTAAAATGACCTCTTCCAAAAATGAGGTCAACAATGCACAAGCTAAACAAAATATGAAATAATTTTATAAAGCTACCGCAAAAGAATAAGAGGCAGTGTGTAAAAATTACGCATAACCGAAAAGAAATGTTGGTAGCCAAGCTCTACCCTTATACAACTTAGATTACAAAAGAATAATTATAATTACCAATGATAAATTCTATGTGTGGTTTTCATTCTTCATCCTTCATCCTTCTTTCTTCATTTGACATGATTTAAATGTGCTTGCTTCAAAAGCATCATGGGGCCTCCTAGGACAAAGCCTTCTTAGCACTGTTCATCCTAATCCCCCATAACACTAATCCTAATTCCTAATTACAAAATTACATTTAAATGGAAAAGTAAATCTAATTACACTTGCAAAATAAAGGTTAGCTAAACACACAATACAACCCAAGTAGTTATATAAATAATTTGGACTTAGCACCCCACATATGGGTAACCAAGCTCACCTGTCCTAACGTGGGTTATGCTTAGGGGTTAAGCGACCTGTACATCAAAAGAATTTATATTTTTATTACAACGACCCCTTAAGCACAACTCCCTGCAAAAGATATGATTAAGCTAAAATCAGCCTAACATCTAGACTACGCACATACACCCTAACATCTAGTCTAAAATAATACATCATAAAATAAAATATACATCAAACTATGCACCACCTTAACATAAAGCTAGAAGTGGTGACTTAATTCTAATGTGTGTGTTAAGGGTTGTGTGGTATGTCCTAACTAGGCTTTAGAGTTAGAATTTTTTAAGTGTAGAAAGATTCAATTTAAAGGGGGTTTTGGCTAAACTTATGGAAGTGGTTCATATGGCTTAAGAGGGGTCTGAGGGTTTGAATTTGATTTTAGGTTTCAATCAATTGGAGTCAAATTTAGAATTAGATTTTGAATTTGATTTTGAATTTGATTTTGAGGTTTTGTTTGAGATTTGATCTAAGTTTTATTTGAGAAGGTGCATATGAATTGGGTTCAGGCTATGTGATAAGTGATTTTCTTAAGTCATAAGACATGGCCTAATCCTATGACTAATCCTTCTAAGTCTCTAAGCTTAGGTTAAGTGTTCCCCTAATCACTAGAAGTGTCTTATGACTAAGGAACTCTTAGTTTCTAGAAGAGTCCTAAGTCTAAGAAGAGAAGGTTGAGAGCTCACTCCAAAAATGAGGTCAACAAAAGGACCCCCAATAGGTGTGGTGTAACTGACAAGACACACTGCACGTATCGGCGTTGACCAAAATGACCAATAACATCTAGAAGATTGGAAAAAATAATAGAAACGATCTATAACTAGACCCGAGAGGTCGGTTGAATCATGATCTTAATGCAATGTAGCTCTCTTTATGCCAAGGGCATGAGAGAGCTAGAAGAAATCCGCTGGGGGATGAGTTTATGAACCTTCCACTAGGGAAGCAGGTTCAAGTTATCCTCTGGGGATATGGATCTAAGTTTGATTGTGAGTATGATTTATTTAGGTGTGTATTCACTAGGGATAAGCATCTATAATATGCTGGGGATCAAGATCTAATTGACTTTAATTTGATGTGGAGGCATATCCACTAGAGACATGAGCTCGAATTCGCTAAGGATTGGAAATAAGAACCTTCCATTAGGGAAGCAGGTTCGGGCTATCCACTGGGGATAAGAATTTGATTGGATTTCTTTGATTTATTTGATTAATCTCCACTGGAGTGGTTGGTTTAATTTGTTATGGCTCCACTAGGGAGAAGGGTTCTAGATTGAGGGCATATATGTCGGGAATGTACACTCGGTTAGATTTATTTGATTTAGATATAAGCTCCACTAGGGTGGCTAATTTGATTTATGCCTCGCTTGGGAGAAATTTGGTTTGTCCGATATGTTTAATTTGAATCCACTAGGGAGGTTAGTTTTGAATTTATTTTATTATGGACTCTGTCAATGTGCGATGGACCACACTAAGAAGGAGCCACAGGGCTTGGCCTGTTTTAGATTTATAAGTACAAAGGGGTAGTCCACCTGCCATAAGATAGGACTATTCGACCTAAGGGGTTGCCTTTCGGTAGGAAGAAAGCGTAGCAGACTTATATCTTCCAAAGGAGGGAAAAGCCATTGGGGTTATCTGTTGGATGGACAACACATCGAACCCTTCCTAAGATGACTACTGAGTGAGCGCCGCTAGGGATCTTACATCAACTTAAGAGTAGTCCTGATAATTAATTTGATTTTAATTTCATTTGATTTGATGCGATTTGATTTAATTTAATTTGGTGTGTTATGTTGTGGACCCTATTGGTGTGCGATAGACCCACTGAGAAGAGGCTATGTCAGCTTTGGCCTGTCTCAAATTTACAAATCCAAAAGGGTAGTCTACTAACCACATGGTAGGACTATCCAGTGTAAGGGTTGCCTTTCGGTGTACAATAGTCAAGTTAGAAAGAAAGCTTGTAGACTTACAACTTCCTAAACAAGGAACCATTGGGGTGATCGGTTGATAGCACAACAAATCAAACCCGACATAAGGCAACTATTTGAGCGAATGCTGCTGTGGACTCATATCGACTTGAGAATAGCCAAGATCAATTTAATTTTAGATGGACCCTGTCGGTGTGTGATGGATCTATTAAGAAGGAGTTAATATCAGCCTAGACCTGTCTTAGATTTACAAATCCAAAGGGATAGTCTACCGACTGCGAGGTAAAGCTAACCAACCTAAGGGGTGCCTTTCGATGTGCAATGGTCAAGTTAGGAAGAAAGCTTATAGACTTACAACTTTCTAAACAAGAAACCACAGAGTTGATCGATTGATAGCACAATAAATCAAACCTGACCTAAGGCTGCCCGTCGATTTGCAATGGTCATGCTGGAGAGAATGCGAATAGACTTATATCTCCCAAAGAAAGGACGACCACCAGGGTGACCTGTTGGTGGCACAATAAGTTGAAGCCAACCTAAGGGCGATTATTGAGAGAGTTCCGACCCAAGGACTTATCTCAACTCAAAAGTAGTCAGACGATTCCTATAGGGAGTTTTGCTGAAACTGCCCTAAAAATAGGATACCTGCTTGGGAAAAGGTATCGTTGGGGGTTTTACTCCTAATCCACAAGCGAAAATATTTATTTTGTTTTGTTTATATGTGTGGACCCTGTTGGTGTGTGAGGGACCACACTGAGAAGGAGCTTATATCAGTCTAGTCCTATCTTAGACTTAATGGAGCAAAGGAGAATCTACATATTCGTAAGATAAATTCTCCAACCACAGGGGTGGCTACTAGGAAAGGAGGGCTGTCCAATCGAAAAGTAACCCAGGTAGTGTCTAGTTGGGGTTGCTAAGGACGTGATCTAAATAGAGTGCCCACAGGGGAGGTGGCGCTAGGGGATTTATCCAGAACCTTGTAAAAGAAAGCCTATAGGTATATGATGGCCAACTCAGGGAGAAAGCTTGTAGACTTACATCTGCCACAAGTGGTATATCCACCAGGTGGGTCGGTGTCAGCATAGATAACCAACCAACATAAGGTGCCCGTTGGTTTGTGACGATCAACCTGAGAAGAAGGCTTATAGACTTACATCTTCACAGACGAAAGTGATCATCAGGATAGTTTGTTGTCGATGAAATAGAAACTATCCGACCTAGGGCGACTACCAAGTGGGGAGTCCCGTGTAAGGACTAACCCAGGCTTGGAGTAGTCTGGAGGGAAGGAACCACTAGGGGACTTATCCTAAACTTCAAATATACTCAACCCAATTAGTGCATGATGGCTAGTTCAAGAAGAAAGTGTGTAGGATTACATCTTCTTAAACAAAGTCAACATGGGATAGTTCACCGGTTGCGCGATAAGGCCTAGCAAACTAACAAGGAGCTCGTCGGTTTGCAATGGTCAAGATAGAAAGAAAACTTGTAGACCTACATCGGCCAAACAAATAACCACTAGAGTAACACTCTAGCAAGGTAGTATGTCAGCCCGACCTATACAATAAGTGAGTGCCATTCTTCCATCAAAATAGCCCGAGATAAAAGATATATGTTTGTTCTATATGTGGTTGTGTGTAGTTTGTGTTTGTGTTGATGAAGGATAGGATGTCGCTTGGGTTCTCTTACACCAAGCCTAAACACGTCATGGCAGATTCACAAGCAAAAGATATTTCTAACATATAATAGATGGAATTTGATATGAAAAGAAAGTTTTATTGAAGATTATTTTCAAACAAGATTTATGGATAGTATTTTTTTAGGTAAAACCCATTGATTGGAAGCATCGGGCACTCTTGCTTATAATTTATAAGTTAATAAGATCCTCCTTGGTAGGCCTTCTCCATAGCAAAAAGACCTTCCCAAGTAGGTTCAAACTTACCTCCCATCTTCCGATGGGCAACAATTGGTCTCCCTAGAACTAAAACAAGCTCTCCTACTTGAAAAGCTCTAAGGAGAACCAACTTATTGTGAGCTTGAATCATTTTAGCTTTGTACAACGTGAGGTTCTGGCATGCTCGAAGGTGTCTCTCCTCCTAACCTTTGAGCTCTTTTAACCTCAACTTAGTGTTTTGCTCTATCGTGATCTTACTACCCATAGCTATCCTTAATGATGGGAGTTGGACTTCTAATGGTATAACTGCTTCAGACCCATACACTAAAAAGAAATGGGTAGACTGAGTTGGAGTTATGTACTAGAAAAATCTATGGTATTTATTTTTGGAGATGTGAGACACCACGCAGATTTTAAGGAATACTTATTGAAGTGATCGGGCATGACATTAAGAAATGGTGCACTATCTCGAAAGATATAAATCATCACCTTATAATGGACATAATCACCTAATAAGGACTCCTAAGGCATTGGTCTTCGAATGTACTAGAGATTTTTCCCCTACTTTACATGAAAAAATAAAATTGGGTTTATTTTAAGCCGGGTCCATTAAGTTCCTATGGAGGCAAGCCCTCATAGTTAATTACATCATAAGGAATGAGAGTTCTTTAAGAATACTCTCGATTAAAGTAGATAATTATGGTCTTAAAAGATTTCAAGATTAGACTATCAAATGATTGGTTATATTTAAAAAATTAAATGGGATAGGTCTAAAGAAGAGACTTATTTTGGAAGCCAAAGGAGATGAGTAAGGAATGCTCATGATGCTAAGAGACTTAGTGAGCACTCCAATCCATCATATGATTATACTTTATATGTTTGAAATTGAAGAGTTTGATTTTATTAAAGTTGACATTTTATTAAAAAGCTATGACTTATAATCTCACAACACAATATTGCAGAAATGCCTAAGAGGTAAAGATTTATACCTGTAGCCTGAAGAAAATAGCTACCTTAGATCCTAAGCTATGAAGCTTTGGTGCAAACCATAAGCACGGCATAAATCTAAGCAGAGATGGGCATATAGTTTACCTCCATAAGAGAGGGTAAACCACCCGACTGCTGGGCTTACAACCGCCTAGAGTGGCTGCCAGCTAACATCTCATACTATTAAAAAAATCTATGAAGTCCGATCATATGATTTGCAAGATTAGTTAGGCTATTGTTTATTTAGAAAGTAACTAAAATTCTTAAACTCACTCCATAAGAGACTAGAGCATTAGTGATATGAGTAATGACTTAATCTACAAATATAAATCTTTACAATTTTTATTTCATTTTTGACACATTCATTTAGATAAAGGTTTGAGATTTATGCCTAAATGCATGATGAAATAAAGTTATTGGCTAAATCAGCGAGAGGAGGGTGTTCTCCACCACAAAAGATGCCCTCACAGGTCAAGCATTCCCCTATCGTGCAAGGATGGAGATCCCCCATATTCAAGGAAGAAGGAATTTGATATGCATGTTGTAAGATATTCAATCATTCAGCTAATGGATTGCTAAATCTTTTAATTATCTTATTTAAAACCTAGGCTTTATGGTGAGATTATTAGTTATTTTAAAATTTAGTTATGAATTATTAATTGGGGTAGAAAAATTAATTTTATCTTAAGGGCCTATCGCATCCAGGCCACACATTCAAACATCAATCATAAAGAAACTATGAAAATCATGCTGTTTCTAATACGCAATTTAAACACAACATCAAACAATTTTATAGACTATTGCAAAAAGAATAAAAGGGGTGAATCCCGATATCAAAAGAGAAAATAGAAGCTCTACCCTTATACAACCCGGATTACAAAATAATACATGCTATGGGAGGTCTTCTTTTCTTCATTTCTTCATGTCATCATTTTCTTCTTTTTTATTTGATTTGTTCCAAAGGCATCAAAGGTCACCCCAAGGACCAAGCCTTCTAGCCACTGCTGATCCAAACACCCCACAATATCAATCCTGATTCCTATTACAAAAATTACATTTTATAGAAAAAAAAAGTAAATATAACTACCCCTACAAAATAGAGATTAGCTAAACATACATACAACCAAAGCAGTTATATTTATAATTTGAACTTAGCACCCTACATATGAGTAACTAAGCCCACATGTCCTAACTTAGATTATGCTTAGGAGCTTAAGCAACTTGCAAATAGAGCATTTATATTTATTTTCATGTGGCCCCTTTAAGCATAATCCCATGCAAAAAATATGATTAGGCTAATCACGGCCTATCATCCAGTCTACGAAGTATACACCTTAACATCTAGTCTAAAATATTACATCACAATACAAAACATAACATCATACATACGATCAACACATCGACCTAACCTAATTCTAGGGTCAGTGACCTAGTATTTTAGTGTGTGAAAAGAAGGCTTGTGTGGCAAAACTTGACTAGGCTTCTTTAAGTTTCAATTTGGAGTTTGAATTTGTTTCAATTTTACTTTTGGGTGGTTTCTATTTAAATAGTTTAATGATTTATTTTTCATTTTTATTTCACTCTCATTTGGTTAAAGTGATATTTAGATTTTCAAGAATAAAGAGTCTAACTAAAATCTTTAAGTATCTAATTAGCCCATTTGAAATTATGTGATTGATTTGATTTGATTAATGTTTGTTTGATTTGATTTATTTTAAAATTTGAGTTTGTTTCATCCTCATATATATTTTGGCTGATTAATTTTGAATTATATATTTTGATTTAATTAAATTTTGATAATTCAATATATTTATTTTTTTAATGATGTTTAAGTTTATTTAATTTCATGTATCTTTAATTAATTAATTTTGAATTAGATGTTTTGATAATTCAATATCCTTTAATTTAATATATTATTTCTTTTCTTTTGGATTTTAATTTAAGATTTTAATTTTAAATGGTTAATATCATATCGATGTTGTTTTAATTCATTGATTTTATTATTTCATTTAAGTTTGGGTTAGATTAGTGAATGTATTCCAATTAACTTATGATTTATTTGAAGTTTAATGTATTCTTTTATTTGAATACCAATTAAGGGTTTAACTTATTAAGTTTAGCCATTTAGTTTAAGTATATTGATTATTCCTTTAGTTTGATGATTAATCTCTTATCTTGGTTCAATAGATTTGTTTATTTGGATTTTATTTTTGTTTAACTTATTTAGATATTGATTGGAATTTAGGTCGATTTGATGACTTTAGAGTTTAGATTGAATTTCAAGTTTATTTAATTTGATTATGATTTATTTATTTATAGTTCGATTGGATAAAATGAATTGAAAGTTTGTTTTAATTTTAATTGAGTTTGATTATTTATGATTATAATTTTGTTTTAATTTGATTCATTTATCATGCTTATTAGAGTTTAGTTTATGCTTTGATTTCACACATTTTAATGGTTAATTAGCTTGCCTTATTTAAGTGGATTGAATTAGATTTAACCTGATTATTTATTAAATTAATGAGTCTTTCTTAATTTAATTTAATTTGATTTTATTTAGGTTATTTGCTTGAGTTTTATTTTTTGTTTGAGTTTTACTTTTGTTTGACTTATTTTGATATTATTTTAAATTAAGAGTAATTGGATATGATTTGATAATTTATTTTATATGAATAACTAATCAAATAAAGCTTAGCCAATTGTAATAGTTGAGTTAATTATAATTAAAGATATGCCACATAACTAAATTTTCTTTTTGATTTTAGAATCAACGTATAACAATTAGAGATTAAATTGATTTTGTAATTGACTTTCATAAATTATGTTCAAACAACTTTTTATATTTGATTATAATATTTGTAATACTATTAGTTTAGTTAATTTTTTTTCTCTTTTTATACTAAGTTTTACTTAAATTTTATGATAATTTAATTTGCACTTTTTTTAAATTTTGTTTGATCACATATTATTTATTTATTTGTAATTGGAATTCTAAAGATTGATTAACTCCTTTTTTAAGATTTGATTGAATTTAATTATAAATAAAATATTAGATTAATCGTGATCATTCAATCAAAAATCAAATGACCCACAAGTTAATCGTGGCTGGATAGGTGAAATCAAATCACTACGGCATTCAACCTAATCAAAATAATTCATTTCAAACACATAAAATAAATTATCTTGCTTTTGTCTCTAAACTCTCGCCAAAAGATTAAAAAGTAAAGTGCACGGGCTCTAAAGATTAGATTGAACGAGATTCAAGCACATCAAACATGAGAGCTTTTAACTATTTAAGACATATACCACTGAGCAATTTACCAAGAGGTGATTTCATTTGGAAGAAACGAAGCCCTATTGAGATACTTGTTGAGTCGAGTGGTCACACCGATACCACGAGGAGCAATTGAGGCATCTGTGCTCCTACCAAATGCTCTGTGCATAGTCCACTGGTTTCACACCGATCATGAGAACACTATTTATCTGCGCGCCTTTCTTTCCAAGTGCTTTCTGGGCATCACAATGATTCTGGGAAAAATTCATAAACATTAACCCACTCTTCCTCATCTAGTGTTCCAATGGGTAGATTATTCCACTGCATCTCTGGCCTAACAGCTTCCCTTGCAGGTGGCAACATGATTAGAGCTTCTGGCTGCTATACACCATCCATCGGAGACCCTCTTCCCTTCTCCTCCTGCTCAGGCTCACTATTAGCCTCGTCGGTATCAGCTGTACCTACAATCAACGGTGCAACAACAAAGAGCTTTACAATGGATCTTTTCTTAGGCGTTCTTTGCTTTTCCTTATTTGCAATCTGCCTTCCTTCCTCACCCATTGTCGGA
This sequence comes from Cymbidium sinense, assembly GCA_021442155.1. Taxonomy (NCBI): domain Eukaryota; kingdom Viridiplantae; phylum Streptophyta; class Magnoliopsida; order Asparagales; family Orchidaceae; genus Cymbidium; species Cymbidium sinense. Next base: position 14,216,347 of record CM038226.1, read on the forward strand.
GCCGCGGATGGCTCCATAGGCGTTTGCAAATCTCAGGACTTGTCTCAATTCCTTTTCATCCTGCAATACAGACATATCATTAACCAGTTTGCAGAGTAGGGCATCTACAAATGCGTTGCCAGCTCCAGTGGTATCAACCGTGTTCACACTAAAGGCATCAACAGCCCCTCGAAAATCCTTGGTGTAATACTTACAGCCCTTATCACCAAGGGTAACCAGCAGAAGCTTCAAACTTGGACGCTACAGCAACAAGGCCACTTCATCTTCCACTGAATCTTTGCCAGTTAAGAACTCGAGCTCAACATCGCTAACTTTAATTACATCAGCCTGATCCCATATGCTCAAAATTTGTTCCTTTGCCTCTGCTACAGATGGCCACAATGGAAGCCGAAGGTTCGGATTATAAGATAGTAAAGCTCCTGCATCCTTAGCAACCTCCATGGCCTTTAAATGATCTGACCTACATGGATTTGCGATCAAATTTAGATCCGTAATGGAAGACTTTCGCCCTTCGTATGAAATCGAGATTGAGCTCAGCTGGCGTAAGAAGCATATCAGCACTAGGGTTACGATATAACATAAACTCGCGCTCTCCATCAGAGCAGAGGGTGACAAAAGCCAGCGCGGTACGCGCACTGGCATCAAAAGTAATACCTTCGTCGGAGATGTCGTTCATTCGGAGGATCGCGGCAAGGATGCGGCCGAACTCATCGTCGCCGAGCTTCCCCATGAAAGCGGTGTGACCTCCGAGGTGAGAGATGGCGATGGAGACCTTCGTCGGAGTGGCACCAGGGGCTTTTATGAATCCTGGCGCTTCAACGAGCGATACGCCCGATATTGTCGAGACGAAATCGATCAGCATCTCGCCGAAACTCACGATGAGATGATTGTCGTTTCTGCCGCTAACCACCATCTTCATAAATAGAGAGATAGAGAGAGAGAGTTGCCAGCTTTTTTCTATCTGCGCCCCCAACTACTCTCAAGTTTCCCTTCGTATATTTTTTATATTTTTTTCTTTTTTTGAAAGTTGCATCTCTAATATCACTTTAATATCTTTTAAATCAATTTTTGTTATCCCATGATACTTCACTACAAGCCCTAGAAACTTCCCTAAAGCCATCCTAATCGTATACTTTAGGGGATTCATCTTTAAGTTATAGTATCATAATTAATCGAAGACAACTACTCAGATTGTAAAGATGATCTTCCTTTTTTTTGTTTTTGACCATGAGATCATCAACGTAGTATTTGACTTGGTGATGAATGAGTTAGTCGAAGATTCGAGTCATGGCCCATTGGTATATGACGCTAGCATTTTTAAGGTTGAAAGACATAACCTTATTGCTGTAAATTCTGATGAAACTCATAAATGCAAATGACTTCTCATCCTTCGGTATCATTTGACCCATCCTTAAATGAGGAGATTGAATGAAAAGAGGCAACTTAAATCTTCAAAATTAACATATGTGCAGATTTGAATGTTCTTCCTTTTGACTAGGAATAATGTTGGGTAATCATGATAGTATCTTTATTCTTCAATAAGGTTAACTTAAAACTTTGATCCTCTTCTTGGTGCAAATGTTCACATCAAAAGTTTGTAAAATAGGAATAGCAATAGGTTCAATTTTGAGCTTGCAAACTGCTACCTTCAGAGATGTATTGGACACTTTATAATGGTCTTAGGTAAAGCAATCTTTAAACTACAAAAGTAACCTAACCAAGTCATTGGCATTTTTCTTCTAACTTATCATATATGGATATTGGGAGGGTGGGTGGACTCTCTTTATGTTATGAGGTTAATTTTTTTAAAACTTGTTGGTTAATATCCTGGTTGAATTTCTTGGGAGGGTGAGTGGACTCTCTCATAGCAATTTTTTTTTTTTTTTACAACTTCAGAGAGTGCATTCTCTACTTGAAAATCTTCAAAATTGTTTGAGCAAAGTAGGTAGACTAGGCAAAAGATAATTTTATTACTTCATTTGAAGGTCTATCTACAAGAGTTGAATTCTCTTTCGAGCTTGGATAAAGAGATATGAAGTGAAAATTTGAAATCTCATAATGTATTTTTTGCTAGAGGTTAGAAGCAACTCTTAATTTCCAATCCTATAATAATATCATGAGATAGTAGAATTGGAGTCAATGAGCTCGCATACCTACTAACTTTCTAGTCATATCACACACGAATCATCCTTTTAGAACTTTTTTATTTGACATCTAACTCGAGAAACTTGTCAAAATCTGAGTCAAAATTTATTTATTATATTCTTTTCTCTCTTTTTTGTTGAATTTACACCTCGTACACATAATTTATCCTTTAGATTCTAAGAGAAAGAGATATGAAGTGGAAATTTTAAATCTCATAATGTATTTTTTGCTTGAGGTTAGAAGCAACTCTTAATTTCCAATCCTATAATAATATCATGAGATAGTAGAATTGGAGTCAATGAGCTCGCATACTTACTAAGTTTCTAGTCATATCACACATGAATCATCCTTTTATAACTTTTTTTTTGCCATCTAACTACAGAGACTTGTCAAAATTTGACTCAAAATGTATTTCATATATTCTTTTCTCTCTTTTTTCTTGAATTTACACCTAGTACACATGATTTATCTTTTAGATTCTAAATCAATGTGTATTATAGGTGCTTTACTTTTTCTCCTTTTCTTCTTCTCTTTCTCCTTTTTTGAATTTCTTTTTTTTTTGCATCTCTCTCTCTTTTTTTTTCTTTTTTTTGAGTCTTTATTTATGTTGTGTTCTCTGGAAGAGATTTCTTATCTTTCTTTTCCATATGATATTCAATGTTGAATATGACTTCAGGCGGTTGCCACTAACTGAGCAAGGAAGAATCAAATACTTTTCTATCTCTTTAGAAAATGTGAGAGTGCACTTATTACTTAGCTCAACGACAACCTTCCAAGATAGTTTAGGACCTTAAGATTAACCTTCAGAACAGTTTGATGCCCTTATTTTGGATTGTGAGGTGTATCTTAAGAAGGATTTAGAATTTGATTATTTCCAACATCTGGTTTGCTTCTTCCTATGGTGTTGATAAAAGTGGTAGGACCCTGCCACTGCAATATTTGACTTCTATGATATCTTCTGAAAGAGAGGTAGAATTGATATCTACCTACTCTTTTTTTTGTGTGCCCAAAGTTTATCCCATTAGACAGTTAAAATTTGATGATTCTGACTCTTTATCGATAGTGACACCATAAAAACTTAGAATGGGGGCATCTCTACCCGAGTTGGAATCATTAAAGCATAAAGTTCATCGGCACTACTATTTTATGGATTATGATTGTTATTTTAAGAGTTGTCTTCTTTTGGGAATTAGCATTTAAGTCATTTGAGTCAAACTTATCTGGAATAAATAAGATATACTCAAAATCCTTGTCAATTGCATTCTTGGTCCTTGAATGAATCTCTATGGCCTTTCTCCTTTAGCGTGAAAAATCCACATCTTGGTTTTAAGTTGAATTTCATCATAAAAGTTTTTATTAACCATAACTTTGTGACCAATAATAGTGAATATTGCATTATCATAAGTCATCTTAAGGTTTTCAACCTCTATGTCAAATTTTATTTAGACATTCTTGATAGATTTAAAAAATTTGGACCCACACTCATCAAATGTGAATATGATAAGGGGGTTCAAATAATTAGATTTTGATTTGGAAAGATTTTGAAGAGAATTTGTTTGGAACCTCACTAGTCAAATGTTGATATGATTGTAGTTCAAAGCTCTTTGATTGGGACTTAAGAAATTTTGAAACCTTACTTTTCAAATGATCGTAGGTTCAAAAATTTAGGATTTTTTTGGTTGTTGTTGTTTGATTTTGATTTTAAAAAAGAACCATCATTTAACAAATTTGAGTATAATAAATGAAATTGATTAATTTTGTTTGAAAAAAGAGTTTTGATATTTATTTTTGAAGAAGAGGTTTTATTTGATTTAATTTTGATTTTTTAAAAAGGAACTTTCACTTAACAAATTTGGATATGCTAAGTGGAGTTCAATTAATTTTACTTTGAAAGGGATTTGAAAATTTTTGGAGAAATGATCTTTTTTTGTCTTTGTTTAATTTTGATTTTAAAAAGAGAAACTCCATTCAACAAATTGGATTATGTTAAATGGGGTTCATATGATTTTATTCTGAAAAGACTTTTGAAATTTTTTGTAAAAGATGTTTTTATTTTACTTTGGATCTTATTAAAATTTTGTTAAGCATGGGATGAACCTTGCTTCACCAAGCTAGTGGTAAGAGGTTCAAAATTTTATGTTTAGTTATTTTTCCTTTCTTTTGTTAATTTATTTTTACTTATTGGGGGACCCAATAGGGGTTTTAAGATCTACATGGAGTGAGATCCTAAAACCTAAAAGATGTTGGCTACCTTTGCTTAAGAATGAAATAAGCAGATTGCTAACAGAAAGAAAGATAGACTTAAGCTTATATAAAATATAAGTCCACTATTGATGCTTGGAGGTAATAATTATCTACTAAAGATGGAGAGAGAAATCATCCCCAACAGAGTCGCCAGAAAAAAATCTATGGTGTTTATTTTTGAGTGTGGGACACCACACAAATCTTAGGGGGTACTTATTGAAGTGATCGGGTACAAAATTAAAGAATGATACACTATATCGATAGATAGAAATCACCACCCTATAATAATCACCCAATAAAGACCTATGGGATGATGTCAATTTACGGAGATTTTTCCCCTACTTTATATGGAAAAGTAAAGTATGATTTATTTTAAGCTCAGTTCGTTAAGTTCCTTATGAAGGTAATCCCCACTAGTTAATTACATCCTAAAGAATGAAATCCTTTAAGAATACTCTCGATTAAAGTAGACAATTAGGGTCTCCAAAGATTTCAATGTTAGACTATCAAAGGATTTATTATATTTGAAAAATCAATTGGGAAAGTTCAAAAGGAGAGACTTATTTTTGGAAGTCAAAGGGAGATGAGTAGGGAATACTGATGATACTAGGGATCCTAGTGAGCATTCCAATCTACTCTATAATTGGGCTTTATATATTTGAAATTGATGAGATTTATTTATTTGAGTTGAAATTTTATTAGAGAGCTAGGACTTATAATCCAACAACATAAGATTGTAAAAATACCTAAGAGGTGAGGATTTATACTTGTAACCCTAGAAAGAAATAACAACCTTGGATCTTGAATCTAGGGAGCTATAGCGAGGGCCAAATCATGACCTATATCTAAGGCAAAAGTTGGTATATTGATTACCTCTTCAAGAGAGGGTAAATCACCTGACTGCTGAACTTATAACCATCTCGAGCAGTAGCTAGCAAACTCTTCCTATGCTTTTAATACCATGCGGTCAAGTCTTATGCTTTGAAAAATGGCTAGGCTATTATTTATTTAGAAAAAAAAATTAAAGTCCTTAAACCCACTCCTTAAGAGACTAGAGCATGCATGGTATGAATAATGTTCTAACCTAATGCTATTTGATTTTGAAATCTTTATTTTGACAAAGGCTTTGGGGATTTTATATACCTAAATGTATGATGAAGATTATGGGCCAATTCAAAAGGAGAAAGAGATATTTTCCATCATAGGCTCTCAAAGGTCAAGCCTTTTCTTTATCTAACAAGAATGGAAATCCCCTATTTTTAAGAGCGAAATAATATGATATGCATGTTATGAAACATTCAACCATTCAACTAAGAGGTTGCTAAATATTTTCTTATCTTGATTTAATGCCTAGGATTTTGTGTGAGGTTATGAGTTATTTTAGAAAATTTAGTTATGATTTTTTAGATTAGTTAGAAAAAAATTAATTTTTATCCTAGGAGCCTAATCACATCTAGGCCACACAACAATCACCAATCATAAATAAACTATGAAAAGGCATGCTTTTTCTAATGCATAAGCTAAACAAAATATAGAACAATTTTATAAAGTTATCACAAAAGAATAAGAGGCTGGTACGGTCGGGTACCGCCGTACAACCTGAAAAGAAATGTGGGTAGCTAAGCTCTACCCTTATACAACCCAGATTATAAAAGAATAATTACAATTACAAATGATAAATGCTATGGGGGGGTCTTCATTCTTCATTCTTTATCCTTCTTTCTTCATTTACATCTCCTCCACAAGTCGAGCCACATGGAGTTGGACATGACCTCTGGTGCCTCGATGGCCTAAAACAAGCTAGCCCATCCTGTCCCTACTTCACACACAATTTGGGGGTATACTCCCCCAATTCGAGTGGGAATTGACACATTTGACATTATGTGAGTTCAAAAAGAGATTTTGAAACTCCTCAGAGCCATTCTAAGCCTTTTCGAAACCTCCCTCGATCAGATTTGCTCTCTGTGTGTGAAACCAAAAATAGGTCAGCATTCCTTTGATCAATACTCTCTCTCCACTCAATCAAACCTTAATTCTTTTTACTCAAACCATCACTGCACCTAGTCAAAGATGAATGAATCATTTTCCAAGCTTCTAAGCCACTGGAGATAGGAGTTTGACCAAGACCGATCGCCATATAGTAGGAGCTTGGCCTTGGGAGCAATCTACATCTAATCAAAGCTCGTGCAGCTCAACAGGGCTTCATTTCCACCAAACGAAGCTTCCTCAATTGTTAGAACCGCCAGTCATAGGCTCCGGTGAGGTAATTTCCTAAAATTGAGCCTTGTATGGAAATTGGTTGGTCCCTTTCGAAGAGAATTTGCATTTGAACACATCATAGTCATTCGATCCGTGTGGATCCTTCGTGCGAAGGTGCGGGTTGAGTTTGGAGTGGATCCGAGCTCGGATGAGCTCGGATCGAGCGATCCATGGAGGACGGGCTCCGTCATCTATTGCTCATAGAAGAACAATCATGAGCCATCCATTCTGCATGATTAGAATGAATGGCTCTGATTAGATCACATGTTAGATCCTCTCTTTTCTCCCCTTTACCATTGATCTGATCATGACCATCCGATCTTAGATCGGACGGTCCACAAAAAGTGCATCCATCACCATCTGAGTCAGCATGATGATGTGACAACTTAAATATCCAATTCCATCGCGCCATGTGGAAAGCACGCCGTGTCAGCTACCATGTGGCCCGACGGGATTAAGGCTTTAATTAGGCTTAAATAATATATTTTAAAGGCTGAATCTTCCTTAAATCATAACTAATCCTAGAAAAATCCAAAAAGGTCAAGTAAGGGCTTATTTTAAAGATATTTCAAAGTAAAATCTAGGAAATTTATTATTAATTAATTTTGAATAGTAATTTTAGCTTAATTAAGGTTTAATTAAAAATTTAGTTAGCTTAATTACTCCTTAATTAATCACCCAATTAATCTCAAATTTTTTATGGATGTTTAGGGGATGACCTCAGTCCTCTATTTTTTGGGATTTTATTGGTTGATTAATTAAGAAATTAATTTTAAGCCTTAATCACTCTCTTAATTTAATTAGTGAATGAACAATGACTTAATTAATTATTTAATCCTAATTACTTTTGTTGAATAGTACGGGAGCTTAAGGAATGTGATTGGGATATTTTTCCTAATTCATTTCTTAAGTTTTCTTTACTTTTTGGAATCAAATTAATTAATGATTAATGAAGTAATTAATTACTTAATTAATTAATATTCTTCAAGATAAAATCAAAGCTTAAGTGATCAAATGTAGGACTTAGGGATTGAGATTAAGGCCTCTTTCTTGATCTCTTTTCTTAAGTTAATTTCATTTCATTAATTGAACATGCTTAATGCTTAAATAAATGGATTAATGAGCTTAATGCGCTTAATCTAAAATCCAATTCACATCTAATTACCTTTAATCAATCTTGGGTAGCTCTTTGGTATTCAATAACCTTAAGAAAGAGCTAATGAAATTATGGTTAACTCACATGTGTAAGAAAACCATAAAATAAGTTAAGTGAGCTTCTTAGGCTTAATTAACTATTAATCATGAGCCAATTGCATTAGGCCCCTTTCATTTATTAGGAACATTGCCAATTTACTTTTCATGTAATTGCATATCATATTGGCTCATTATTAATTAGTTAATTAACTTAAGGTGACATAGGTAAGGGTGAATTAATTGACTTAATTCATATCCTAACCTAATTAAAACATAAAATTAACCTAATTATTCTTATTAAATCAAATTAACTCATACATAGGAGATGGGATCAGACTAGCAAACCTCTTTCACTTTTTTTAAATCAAATAAAACATGAAAATGAAATGACATTAAAGAACTTTGGTTTATCTTAAATAAATTTGTTTAATCTGATTGTCCTTAGGGCTTAGTTGGATTGAATGAAATCACATGCTTGTGTTTCTTTATTTCTTTCCAATCATGCTAAAATTTTATGTGCCAGTTGTATTCATGCATTCATGTCTTTCAAATTAATCAAATAAAAATGATTTCCAATATGTTAATTTGCACGTGTTGGCTTAATTAAAAATATGTGTGGCTAGTATCACTATTAAATCTCAAATATATTTTCAAAATCTTATTAATGAATGAATATACATGTATATTATAACTTTAGTTATATATGTACATAAAAAATGCAAGTGAATATAAGTTTAGTATGAAGTAAAGCTTCATTCTTATATTCATGTGTTGATTTGTATAAGTAAGAATGTTAGTGAGTATATTAGTTTGGACATCTCAGAGACGCATGACTTTAAGTAGCCATAAGGAGGTTCATACCTCATTCCCTTGGTGTAGAACAATGGCAACGTACCTGCTTGATTTCATTCTTATGCATTTGGAAATTAGAGTTTAAAAAGAACTTTAATTCATTTACACAATTAAATCAAACAAATCAAAAATACAATTTTTCCATGGCTTTATATTCTTGTAGTTGTTTATACATCCATATGTATCTAAAGATAGTGGTTATATTAGTCAGGACATCTCAGTGATGCACGATTTTAAGTAGCCCTTAGGAGGTTCCTACCTCATTCCCTTAGTATAGAACAATGGCGACATACTTGCTTAAAAGTTTTATACATGTGAATGTGTACTTAGCTAATGAATGAAAACTCCTTTTTTCTATCAAAAAGACATGCATTCATACTTTGTTTAATTGGTTGAGTTGATTAGTCATGTGATTTAAGGCTCTTTCTTTATGCTTTTGCATAAGAATTTAGATAGAGATTTAAATTAGTATGACAAAATTATTTAACCAAATAAAATATTAATTCCAAACATATTTATTCACATTCATCATTTAAGTGTGCTAAGATATAAATTGCATGTATAACTATGCTTAGGATTTAATCATATGCATGATATACATGATGGAGAGAAATGAACAAACATGTGTTATGTGATAGTGATTCATTCCAACTAATCTTAAGATGCCTTTTTTTATTGAATGGGTTTATTTAAAGTGAACCTAAACTTACGATTAATTAAAACATATAATAAGCCATTCACTAAAGAGAATTGATTAATTAATTTATTTTAGATGTGACTTAAGGTAGGGATAAAAGAGAGTGATTCTGTCTTTTCTTCTCTTTATAACACTTAGTTGTTGAGTGTAGGTCAAATGAAACAAGAGAAAATATTAACTAAAATTTGTAAATCAATTAAACCATTTAAAGTGAAACCACCCTTTATAAGATGTCTTTCATACTTAGAAAATCTTAACCCTAAGCCTAGTTAGGACATACCACACAAAGCCTTAATACACACACATTAGATTCAGTCACCACTTTTAGCTTTATGTTAGTGCAGTGTATTATTTGATGTGTACTTATTTTATGATGTACTATTAGAGACTGAATGTTAGAGTGTATGTTTTATAGATTGGATGTTAGGCCGTGATTAGCCTAATCATATTTTTTGCAGGACATTATGCTTAAGGGGTGCTTAAAATAAATATAAATGCTATCTTTTACAGGTTGCTTAACCCCTAAGCATAATCTATATTAGGACAGGTGGACTTGGTTACCCATGTGCAGGGGTGCTAAGTCCAAATTATTCATATAACTACTTGAATTATATGGTATGTTTAGTTAACACTTATTTTGTAGGTGTAATTAGATTTACTTTTTCATTCTTTTAATGTAATTATGCATTAGGAATTTGGTTAATTGTAATGGGGGTTAAGGATGAACATTGGCCAGAGGGTTTGATCCTGGGGTGCCATGTGATGCCTAGAAGTGTACCAAATCAAATGGAGCAAATCAAATGAAGAAAGGGAGGGAGCATGAAGACTTGAAGACCCCCATAACACTTATCATTTTGTAACTTACAATTATTCTTTTATATACCAGGTTGTATAAGGGTAAAGCTTGACTACCTAATTTTTTTTGTGTTGTATTATTCTTTCACGTTGAGTTTATGAATTATTTGATGATTCATTTACATTGTGCAATAGAAATGGTAAGTATTTTTCTAGTTTCTTCATATATGATGATTTAATGTGTGGCCTAGATGCGATTAGGCTCTTAGAAAAAATATAAATTTCCTACCCTAACTGTAACTCATAATTAAATTTTCTAAAATAACTCATAACCTCACATAAAGCCTAGACATTAAATCAAGATAATAAAATATTTAGAAACCCCTTAACTGATGATGTTGTATGCTTCCCATTTTATTTTCACTCTTAAGAGAGGGTTTCCATCTTTGCCAAATAAAAACAAGGCTTGACCTTTGAAAGCTTATGATGGAAAACACCTATTTCTCTTTTGATTTAGCCCATAATCAACTTCATCATACATTTAGGCATATACAATCCTATAGCTAATATCAAAATAAAGAGTCAAAAATTAAATAAAATTTGATAAGATTTGCACTAGACTAAGTCATTATTCATACCACTCATGTTCTAGTCTCTCAAGGAGTGGGTTTAAGGATTTTAGTTTTCTTTCTAAATAATAACAACCTAACCATCGTGAATAGCATTTGACTTGACCACATAGTTTTAAAACATAGGAGGAGTTAGCTGGCTGCCACACTAGGTAGTTATAAGTCCAGCAGTCGGGTGGTTTACCCTCACTTATGGAGGTAAACAATATAATCACTTTTGCCTTAGATATAGGTCGTGCTTTTGCCCTAGCTAAAGCTCCCTAGATTTAGGATCCGAGATTGTTGTTTCCCTTTGGGGCTATAAGCATAAATCCTCACATCTTAGGCATTTCCACAATCTTGTAGTATGGAATTATAAATCCTAGATTTCTAATAAAATTTTAACTCAAATATATAATTCTCCTCAAATTCAAACATATAATGCCCAACCATAGGATAGTTTGGGATGTTTACTAGGCTTCCTTATATCATGAGCATCCCCTACTCATCTCCCTTTGGCTTTGATAATAAGTCTCTCCTTTTGATCCTTCCCACTTGATTTCCAAAACATAACCAATCTATTGATAGTCCTATCTTTGAATTATTTGGAGACAATAATTGCCTACTTTAATCGAGAGTACTCTCAAGGAACTCACAATACTTAGGATGTAATTAACTATAAGGGCTTGCCCCCATAAAGAACTTTAGAACCTGATTTAAATAAACCCTACTTTATTCACTTGTGTAAAGTAGTGATAAAAACTCTAGTATATTCGAAGACCCATCATGCCTTAGGAGTCCTTATTAGGTGATTAGGTCCATCGTAAGGTAATGATTTCTATCTTTCAAGATAGTACATTATTCCTTAATGTCATACCCAATCACCTTAATAAGTATACCCTCAGATTTACGTGGTGCTCCCCCCACATACACACACAAAATACATGAACCAAAAATAAATAAATACAGATTTTTCTAGCAACTCTTGGGGATGGTTCCTCTCCATCTCTAGTAGATAATAGCATCGATAGTGGACTTGTATTTCATATGAGTCCAAGACTATCTTTCATTCCATTGGCACTTATTTATTCTTAAGCAAAGCTAGCCAACATCCTCTAGATTTTAGACCTCACCCTTGTAGGTCTTGGAACCCCTATTGGGTTTCCCAATAGGTGAAAAATAAAATTCACCCATGAAAGGAGATGACAAAAATTTAAAACCCCCTTTAGGTTAGTGAGGCAGATTCATCTTAATGATTAAGAAAATAAATTCTTTTACAAAGTGCCACTTTCCAAAAGCACCTTTTTCAAAACTCACACAATAAATAATTTTTTGCACTAAATTTTCAAAAGAACACAAAACTCATATAACCAAACCTCACCTAACAATCCCTAAGATTGTTACATGGAGGTTCTTTTCAAAATCAAGATCAAAACCATCTTTTTAAAAGCACATTCTTGAAAATGATCATATTCATTCAACATACTCAAAATTATTGACTGAGGAGTCTATTTTCAAATAAGATCATAGCATAAAATTGAAACTTCATTTAACATGTTTCTTATATGTTAGAGTTGGGGTTTCCATCTTTTCAAAAGCACATTCTTGAAAATGACTATATTCATTCAACATACTCAAAGTTGTTGAATGAGGAGTCTATTTTTAAATAAGATCATAGGATAAGTTTGAAACTTCATTTAACACACTTCACATATACTAGAATTGAAGTTTCTCTCTAAATTACATGAAAGAAAAGATATCATCGAACTCTATTTAACATATCTAAAATTGTTAAATAGATTTCCTTCTCAAAATGACATACATTTGGCTTTCACTTAATATACCCAATTTGTTAAGTGAGAGCCCCATTTTCATGACATGAATTTGACCTCCACTTAACATACCAAATTTGTTAAGTGAGGGTTTCATTTTCAAAACATACATTTGGCTTTCACTTAATATACCTAATTTGTTAAGTGAAAGTCTCATTTTCAAGACATGGAATTTGACCTCCACTTAACATACCAAATTTATTCAGTAAGGGTCTCATTTTTAAAATATACAAATTTGGCTTTCACTTAAACATATCTAATTTGTTAAGTGAGTATCTCATTTTTAAAACATGCATTTGGCTTTCACTTAACATACCCAATTTGTTGAGTGAGAGTCTCATTTTCAAAACATAAATTTGACCTCCACTTAACATACCAAATTTGTTAAGTGATGGTCTCACTTTCAAACATACATTTGGCTTTCACTTAAACATACCCAATTTGTTAAGTGAGAGTCTCATCTTCAAAACATACATTTGGCTTCCACTTAACATACCAAATTTGTTAAGTGAGAATCCCATTCTCAAATCATATTACATTTGGTTCCACTTAACATACCAAATTTGTTAAGTGAGAATCATAGTTTCAAATCATATCACATTTGGTTCTTAACATACTAAATTTGTTAAGTGGAGAACCTCATTTTCAAATCAAGCAAACACATAATCAATCACCACAAGCAAAGATTTTTCACTAAATTTGCAAAACATACAATCATAATCTTTCCTTAGCATACCTAGATATGCTAAGTAAAGTCTTTCAAAATCAAAAATTTTCAAACAAGATAACAACACAAACATCTCCAAATATTTGAACCTCGCCCAACCTACTAAAATTGGTTGAGTATGGGTTCTAAATCAAAATCAAATGGCAAAGACTCTCCTCAAATATCAAAATCCTCTCCAATGAACCCCACTTAACATATTTGAATTATTGAGTGTGGGTTTAGAACTCCAAATTTCTATTACTCTCTTGGGACAAGTATTAAAGTAGAAATCTGACTCAAGTTACATTTCAACACATGCAAGGATACAGTGTAGACCAATCAGAGTAGTTTATTTTTATAGTCAGTATATATGGCCTCCTAGAAGTTTATCTTTACCTTCCCATTCAGGATAGATTTGGCCTTGGATCAGGCCAACCTCCCTAAGACTAACTCCACCCACTAGTTTTCTTCGGTCAAGGATTTGAGGGAGCACACATTACCTGTGAGGGGGCAACCCTCACACTACTAGTCTGGATGAGGTGGATGGGTAGAAGCCAGTCATTCGCATTGACCTACCTTCCAATGTTGAGTATCCTTCCTTAAAGAGGAAGGCAGTCGAGGTTCCACCAGTTAGTTTAGTTCCCACACAGTCAGTTGCTCCTACAGCTGCTCAGATCCATACTAACACCTCCTCATTGGTCCCCTCTAAGGAAAAGGCTATCTTGACTTCAAAGATAGTCTCCCTACCTTTGAGGTAGGATCTAGTTCTCACACTACCACCCACACGCATCAAAGTGATCCGCAAGATCAAGTGGCATCATGAGCATGTAGACTGAGAGATTGACGCAGCATCCCATGTTGCTGAGGAGGGATCTCCCCATGAGACCTCTCCACTTCTTAGTGGTAGTAGGTTTCACCCCCTCTCGGTATCAAATGGAGAGGAAGACTACGAGGATAGCCTCACCTCACATACTATGAGACTGCTTAGTGAGGAATCCCTATGGTCTACATCATCAGTGAAACCCCATGAAAGACACACTATTTGATTTGAGGTCAGAGTGTTACCGTGAAGATCCATGATAGCATTGTGAGGCTAGAGTAGTAGAGTGAGAGAGCAGAGGTTTGCCAAGTAGTTAGTGACCTATGCTCTAGTTGATTTCCCCAATCGTTAGGCCACTATGGCTGATAGGACCGACATCATAGTATTGACGGGTAACACCAGTCGCATAGGGAAAGCCCCAGAGAGGGTGGAGCCAGTGTCGTCTCTACCACATCAATCCGCTCCTCACTCGCCATCACCAGTTCAGGCCCTGCCATCCACTGTTCCCACAAAGGTCATGAAGTCAGCTTCTAGGGAGAAGAAAGTCCCTTTGGTGATCCAGCTACGGCCAAAGGATCCCACCCCATCTACTCCACCGACTGAGGTGAGGGCGAGTTCCCCTACTTGACCTCCTACTTCAGTCTTGGTGAAGGAGTGGCAACCCCACAAGTGTGGCCCACCACCACCATCGAGCTGATAGTGGCGAATGTAGGGGGAGATATCAGTAGTTCCCATGGAAGTAGATATCCTCAGAGATAGCACTCCATCGATAGTGGGTAGTCATGAGCATGTATCTTCTAGCAAGCATAGTCCTCCCAGAGATAACACTCCAGTGGTAGGAAATGTTAGATGTATTTATGTCAGTGAGCACAGTCCTACTACCGATCATCTCTCATGAAGTCTTTATTCCGACCTTGACAAGGTAGGAGATTTTTCATTGGATGAGATTGTAGCAGCCTACTTTACCGAGAAGAGGGAACTCTTAGGCAATGATCACACAGATTCTGAGGATGAGAGGGTAGCATTTGATCCTGATGAGGATGACCTTCTTGAGGATTTGGCTGAAGTCCACATGGTCGATACTAGGAGCTCCCTCCATAGAGACCAGTAGAATCAGGAAGGTATTGTAGTTGAAGAGGATGATGCTGTCCATTCAACTAAGCACCCCCTCCACCATCTTAGACAGAGAGATGATCATATTGATAAGATGGGGAAGAAGATTTAGGAGTTGATGGAAGTGATTTTAATATTACAGAATTCAACCTCGGTTTCACAGCCTTCTCTCATAGTGGCCAACAGAGTAGAGCTGACACATACCTTAGATCATCCTAGATGCATTCCCATAGAGGAAGATAGTGGTAGCTTGGATATAAAGGTGGTGGATAGCATCTCCATGCATGAGAAGGATAACAAGAAGTTGGTGGAGCAACAGGTGTGAGAAGCGCTGGTGCAAGCCTGAGGTAGCTCATCTGTTCCAAAGGGCGAACCCTCCTGGTGGAATTTGATGCTGTCCAATATCCTAAGGGTTTTTGCCTCCTTCTTTCAAAATATTTGATGGTAGTGGGAACCCTCACCAACACATTGCACATTTCATTGGCTGCTACAACGTCTGAGGTAGTGACACCCTTCTTTTCAGATTATTTGTCAACAGTCTAGCAAGTGTGTTGCATTTGACTTGAACCCTCAACAACACGGTTCCATCCTCTTTACATCAGTGCATCAAATTTCAAAGAGATAGAATCGAGTATTGTGTCAAAGGAGACTTGAAGCCTTTTTCAGTTAGAGAGGTTGAGATATATGAAGACGTAGGCTACTATCTTTCTCAAAATTAAAAAGTCTATTCTCATAAACTTGGTCAATATTCAAAAATAAAAGAAAAAAAAAGAAAAAGAAAAGAAAAATGAAAAAGAAAATAAAAAAGAAAAAGAAAATGAAAATGCAAGTGAGCGAGAATTAGACATTGAGGAAGAAGTAGAGCCAGAGTGGATTGCGCCCACAGTTTGTTCTTCCATATGAACACATGGGTAGGATGACTCGACCCCCACCAGGTAGAGGAAGAGGCAGATCTAAAGGAAATTTTGGAGGTGGAAGAGCTCCTTGTTGGTGGCCAACTAGTAGGAGCTACGTTCTAGCTCACAGGAGTACCCCTGCTATCCACATAGACTCAGAGTCCAGTTTGGAGGATGAGTCTCATGTGGTTAGCATGCCAACCAACCCTTCTCAACTGGTCCCTTTGGAGGTGACATTTGAGTGAGACATTGATGAAGATCAGTCCTCCAAGTAGAGCATAAATGTATACGAATCAATATTATGTAGAACAGTCAAACAATAGTTGGGAACCTTAGCTCTAACCCCACTTTCTTCCCAGAAAGTTGAGGGTTTGGTAGTTAAGGAGGCCCCCAAGCCATCCATAGATGTCAAACCAAAGAGATTTTTATTGGGAGCATCATCCTCAAGTTAGGAAGCCCATGTAGAACTTGAGAATGATTCATATAAATATTTAATGCAATTATCTTTTGATCAGTATTTTCCTTGTGTTATTAATTTAGTAAAGAAGAGATTAATCCCTCATACTTGGTCTAAGCATAGGTTGGATTACTTTGAAAGGTTAGGGTCAACCAAAGTAGATATTCTAAATTAAGATTAGATTCGGTCATAATCCAATGACAAACTATTGCCTAGTCACCACCAAATCATTTGGAGTCCCAGGGTTCTTAAATCATGCTAACCCTTATGAGGAGGTATGTTTAGAAACTTCAAATGATCCAAATGAGCTTGAAGTCAAAGATGCACTGCCAAAGTTTGAAGAAGAAATTAGATCAACCATCGATGAACTCAAAGAAATCAACTTAGGAACATAAGAAGACCCACACCCAACATACATCAGTTCCTTGTTGAATGAAGCAAAAACCAATGACTTAGTTAGTCTATTAGCTGAGTTTAAGGACTACTTTGCATAGAGTTATGAAGAAATATTTAGTTTATCTCATAAAATAGTAGTCCACAAACTAGCAATAGTTCCTAATGCTAACCATATTAAGCAAGCTCCTAGACGCATGCGATTAGAAATTGAGCAACATGTTATTTCTGAAATCAAGAAACTGATCAATGCTGGCTTTATTAGGAAAAAAAATATCCCATCTGATTAGCCAGTGTCATTCTAGTTAAGAAAAAGAATGGCAAAATTTGCATATGCATTGATTTTAGGGATCTGAATAAGGCATGTCCTAAGGATGAATTTCTACTTCCTATACCAGAGCTGATGGTGGACATTGCCTCATCTCATATATAATTCTTTTTCATGGATGACTCATTTGGCTACAACCAAATTAAGATGGCCCCCGAGGATGAGAAAAATATAGCTTTTCGAACCCCGATAAAAATCAATTGTTATAGGGTCATGCCTTTTGGCCTTAAAAATGCCGGTACTACATACCAGTGGAACATGACTCGAATTTTCAATGAACTCATTCATCATTAAGTTGAATGTTACGTTGATGATCTTGTAGTCAAAAGTAAAAGAAAGAAAGATCATCTCTTTGACTTGAGAGTAGTTTTCGAATGGATAAGATAGTTTAACCTAAAAAATGAATCTCCTAAAGTGTGCATTCAGAGTAGCTTTAGGGAAATTCCTTGGGTTTATTGTCCGACACCGTGGAATATAAATTGACCCAGAGAAGATCAAGGCTATCTTAAAAATGCCACCCCTTAAAAGTCTAACTCAACTCAGATCATTTCAAGGGTGATTGGCGTATCTAATATATTTCATTTCCAACCTATCAAGAAGATGCCAATCATTCTCAGCACTTGTTAAAAAGGATACTAAGTTCAAGTGGGATGACAAGTGTCAGTATGCTTTCGAAGACATCAAGCACTACCTGATTACGCCACCAGTTTTAGTAGCCCCTATGTCGGGTAAGCCATTGATATTATATACCATTGCATTAGATGACTCCCTTGACACTTTGTTGGCTCAAACCAATGACAAAGAAAAAGAGAATGCACTCTACTATCTCAGTCATCGTCTGATCCCTGCTGAGGCAAACTACCCACCTATTGAAAAGCACTACCTATCATTAATCTTTGCATCCCAAAAGCTACGACATTATATGCTTTCTCATAAGGTGAATCTGATCTCTAAAATCAATCCAGTATAGTATCTCATGACACGGCTAATGCTATCCTGACGATTGGCACATTGGTCCATGATTTTGTCACAATTTGATATCACTTTTGTACCCCTCCATGTGATGAAAGGATAGGCACTAGCAAACTTCTTAGCAGTACAACCACTTCCTTCTAATTCCCCTCTTAGTGATGACCTCCCCGATGAATAAATCATGAACTTAAGGGACACTAGCATTCGCCATTGGGAGATATATTTTGATGGTGCAACTTCCTTTCAAAAAGGAGAAGAACCATGATCTACTCTTTCGGGAATGGCAGGGGTAGGAATAGTTTTCTAACAGACCATGATGAGACTCATATCATCTCCAATCCATGCACCAACAACGGATGAGGCTCTGATTGCTGATCTGGAGTTAGCCATTATGCTATACATCTAGAGCATTAACATCTTAGGGGATTCTCAATTAGTTTTCAACCAATTGTTGGGTCCTACAAAGTTCTGAAGTCTAAGCTCCATCATTACTACAAGTATACCATGGAGTTGCTGGCCCAAATCTTAGAGGTTACCATCTACAAGATTCCTCGAGGAGAAAATGCAGTAGCGGACGTATTGACAAGCTTGCCAAGGAGTTAGCATGTCTGGAAGATGAGTCCATACAAATAAGGGACCGAAATAGACAAGTCCTATATCTTATTGACGCTGAACTCATTGAGAGACTCTCTCTTGAAGGGGAGGTTGTCGTTGCCAAAAAGGATGATGAGTTAGATTGGAGGCAACCATTCATGGATTATCTAAATACAGGCAAATTACCTCAAGAGAAGTCATTAGCCCATCAGGTGAAGCAGAGTGCTCTCATATACGCTCTTGTGGATAGCACCTTGTACCGACGGTCCTTCGATCATATGTGGTTACGTTGTTTGGATAAACACGAAGCCCATAAGATCGTGATGGAAGTACACTCAGGTTTATGTAGAGCGCATCAATTCGGTCTAAAAATAAAAGCTAAGATTAAGAGACTAGGATACTACTAGCCTTCGATGATCATAGATTGCATGAACATGGGAGATGCACCAATGTGCATGGTGTGTACCCAACCACCCAACATTCTGCATCCTATATTGACCTCATGGCCATTAGAGTGTTGGGGGTATTGACATAGTGGGTCCGATTGATCCTTCTTCTTTCAAAGGTCACCAATTCATTTTAGCTGCCACTGACTACTTTTCCAAGTGGGTGGAGGCGATCCCACTCAGAGATCACAACTTAGCATGTGCTCTAGTTTTTCAAGAACCATATCATATATAGGTTCGGGGTGCCTCAACAAATTATATCCGATAATGGTACTGCATTCAAGAGCACTAAAATCAACAGCTTTGCCCAGAGACACAACATAGATTGTAGATCTTCCACCATCTATTATCCAAGGGCATATGGCTTAGCAGGAGCCTTCAACAAAACTCTCATCCAAATATTAAAGAAGACACTCGATGACAACAAGCTTATAATGAAGCTGGTTGAAGCCTTATGGGCTTATCACCACACATGACTCCAACTCAATCTACCCCATTCTCCTTAGTATATGGGTCTGAAATAGTTCTACCATTAGAAGTCCAATTCCCATTATTAAGGATAAATGTGGGTAGTAAAATCACAATAGAGTAGAGTGCCATGTTTTGGTTAGAAGAGCTCAAAGGTTTGGAGGAGAGATGCCTCCGGGCATGCCAGAACCTCTAGTTGTATAAAGCCAAAATGCTTTAAGCTCATAACAAGTTGGTTTGTCATTGCCCATTGAAAGATGGGAGGCAAGTTTAAACCTACTCGGGAGGCCCTTTCGCCATAAAAAAAGGCCTACAAAAAAGGATCCTATCAGCTTATAAATTGTAAAGGAGAGTGCCCTATGGTTCCAATCAACTGCTCTAAAGAAATATTATCATAAATATTCTTTGAAAATAATTATCAATAAAACTTCTCTTTATTTCAAATTTCATTTCTTCGTAGTTTAGAAATATCTTTTCTTGCAAATTCGCCATGATGTGTTTAGGGTAGGTGTAAGAGAACCCAAGCGACATCCTATTCCTTCTTTCACAATAAAAGCTCACATACATATCTTTTATCTCAGACTACCTTGATGTGGGAGCCCCCAAAGACTCACTCATTAAAGCTCTAGTCGAGTGTTACCGCTAGTGTCACAGCTTGTCTCTTATTCAGGAGGATGTAAGTCTGCCATGCATTCCTTCCTGACTTGATCACTGCACATCAACGAGTGCCTTGTTAGCTGGTAGGCCTTACTGCACGGTTGATAAGCTACTCTTATGTTGGCTCTATTCAAGAGGATGTAAGTCTACTATGCCTTCTTCTCAAACTAGCCATCATGAACTGACTTGGTTGAGTATATATGACAAACACACAAACACATATATTTTGTCTCTAGCTATTTTGATGTGGGAGCAAGCCTCCTATGGCACTCACTCATTAGTTACTCTAGGTCGGGCTGACATGCTACCTTGCTAGTGTGTCACCTTAGTGGTCCCTTGTTCTGGCAGATGTAAGTCTACATGATTTCTTCCAAACTTGACTATTGCACACTGATAAGCTCCTTATTAGTTTGGTAGGCCTTACTATGCAGCCGGTAAGCTACCTCATGATGACTTTATTTAAGAGAATGTAGCTTTGAACTAGCCATCGCTGATTCTTAGTATATAGGCTTAGATAAGTCCCATTTTCCTCAATTACTTCATCAATTAGTCCTCCTTGACTCCCCACTTGGTAGTCACCCAGTCAGCACCTATCGATTTCAAGATAGTCTCAATCAATTCCACTTTAGGGAGATGTATGTCTACACACCTTTATTGACCTCATTTTTAGGATGAGCTTTCAACACCTCCATCTTAGACATAGGATTCCTATTAGACACTAAGAGATCCTTAGTCTCAAGACACATCTAGTGATTAGGTGGACCCAACCCATGAGACAATTAGCCATAAGAATAGGTCATACCTTGGGGTGTTAGGAAAATTTGTCTACTATTAACTTGAACCATTCCTCACCTTCCTTCCTTCAAGTCAAATTCCAAATCAATCTTATTTGATTATCTCCAAACTCAAATCAACTCCATGTGATTGAAATCCATAATCAAAATCCATGATTGAAACCCATGAATGAAATTTCAAATTTCTCTTAAGTCCTCTTCCCTTAAGGACTTAGCCAAATCATGATCAAACCAACTCAAATTCATGATTTTCTTCATAACTTTATATTCTCATTTATATTCACATATATAAATGAAATATAAATTTAAATCAATCAAACCAAATTCAAAAATTCAAATCTTTACTCCAAAATTTCCCAAGTCCTTTAAATTCCTTTTAATGGACTTAGCCTAAATCATGATCAAATCAATTCAAATTCATGAGATTTTCTCATAATCTATTTATATTCTCATTTATATTCATATATATAAATGAAATATAAATTCAAACAATCAAAACCAATTCCAAAATCAAACTCAAATCTCCTCAAAATCCAACCTAAGCCTTTCAAGTTAAAATCTTGAGCTTAGCCAAATCAACTTCAGATCAAGCTAAACTCTTGATTTTTCTTCATAATTCAATTAGCCCTACAATCATGAATCTAAATATAAATACAAACGTCAATCAACAATTCAAAAATCAATTCAAAGAATCAAACCCCAAATCCTTTCACATTCTTCCTTTGAATATGAAATTGTCAAATGAATCAAAACCCATTTTACATCAAACCACTTGCAAATGGATTTATATTTCAATCATAAGTCCATATACAAGTTCAATCAAGCTCAAATCAAGCTTTGACCAAGCCATTTGACCCACTTAGGCTCACTTGACCCAAAGTGACCTAAAGTACCTTATGAGCCAAATTTTAATCCTAACCAAATTGGATTGAACTAAACTCATATTTGCCTTTTATCATGATCAACAATCATCATGGAAATCAATTAAACAAATTGGGTCAAACCAAGTCAAACTTAATGGTTGACCAAGTCAACACTTATCCAAAAATGGAACCTAACATAGCCAAAATCCACCATAGGCCAAATTGATTGAAACCATTGATCTAAGTTCATTCAGGGCTTATGTTTGAACCTGACCGAGTCAACATTTGAGCCTAACCTAGCCCAATTGGCCATTTGACCCAAGTTGACCCAACTCGATCTAAAAAGTCAAAATGTGTCAAAACTTGATCTAAGCCAAATTGATTCAAACCAATGGGTCAAGTTCATTCCAAATCACTTGTTGAACTTGACCAAAGCCTCAATTGGCCAACTAACTAACCTAGCCCAATTGACCTTGAACCCCACTTGACCTAAAGGGGTCATGTTGAGCCAAATTCAAACTTAAACATAATTGATTAGAAACAAAGATACTAATGCACTCCATATGACTAAACAAATCTAAACCTACCCTTAACCTAACCCAAATAGGTCAAATGGATCAAATCGGTCAATTTAACCCATTTGACCTAAATGAAGTTATATGAGCTATATTCAAAACTAAACCAAAGCCACCAAAATATTTCAAATGGTCATATGAACTTGACTCAACCCTTGGTTTGACCCAATTTGACCAATTGGTCAACTTGGGTCAATTTTGACCTAAATGGGTCAACATGAGCCAAACCTTATCAAATGGATTCCAAATCCAATGAAACTTGGCCAAACCTAGTTTCTCCACATACCCAACATATCCAAATTGAAAAAGTAGCCAAATGACCATTCTACCCCTAGTCCATATAACAAAATATGGACTAATCCATGGGTAATTTGGTCATACCCTCTTCATATCAACTTGATGCCTTCCAAATAGCTCAAGTGGACCCAATGAAGAGTGGTGCACCCAACCCAATGGGTTTGGGTCAGCCCAAATGGACCCAAGGCCAAACTCACCCCATTCAAATTGTTCATTCCAAATCCTTCCACTCAATTTGAACATGAGAGGTTGGCAATCCACTCAAGGCCTCAAACCAACCATGTGCCAACTTAAAATTGCTCAAACAACCTTGCCATTATGGTAAATTGGATCAAAATGGAAAGGAAAGTGTCGGTCATCCGATTGTCATAGGAGGAGATATACTCCCCCGAATTCAAACTAAATTCATCATTCCCCAATTTGATCAAGCCCTAGAGAGTGTTAGGAGAGTTCAGAGTGCCTTCCTAAGCATTCTAAGGGGGATTTGAAAAGTTGCTTTCTCGATTTTCTCCATTAGAAAACAGGGGAGCTCCTTTGAATCTTCAATTTCTTATACACTAAAATCTACTGCAATTCCACTTACACACTTCCTCTGAGGACCAATTCGAGTGCACCCAAGCATCCATTTGAGTTCCCACAGTAAGGAGAGAAGGAATTGAATCAAAGCTGCAAGGGAGATCAAGTGGTGTTGGTCTATAGAGCAATCCACTCAACCATAAGGCCTAAAAATTTCAATAGGGCTTCGTCTCCACTAGACGAAGCTACCTCATCGATCTCAAGCACTGGTGATCACCTCTGGTGAGGTATGGAATTTTTGACCACCAAACATAGAAGGTGTTGGTCTTTGTGAAAGAATTTTCAAGTCATGCAAAATATTGGATTCTTAGTAGGTTTAGATGGTGTGGAACAATTTTGTTCCAATCCAAGCTCAATCGAGCTCGATCTTCCCTAGATCATGGATGGAGCCTAAGGAAGAACTGGGAGATCCATCCATCCACATTTTGGATGGATGGTTGAGATTATTCCACATTTTAAAATCATTTTATAAACCATGATGATCCATCCGATCTTTGATTGGACGATGAAGATCAAAGCACATCCCGCCACCGCGTCACCATTTGGATGGGACGTTTAAGTGGGATGCTCACCACGTGATGCATGTAAAGCACGCTAACCGCCACCGCCACGTGTCATGTTGTGAGCTGAGGGATTAGTTAGGGGATTTAATTAATGATTAATTAATCTTCTGATCTTCTAAAAGTCATATCTCTCAATAAAATTTAGAAAAATATGAGCTAAAATCTTGTGGAAAGATAATTCAACTTAGAATATTTTAAAACTAATTTTAATTGATTTTGAATTATTTTTTTCTCTGATTTTGGGTTCTATTAGAAACTTCATTTTGCTAATTACTTCTTAATTAATCCTTTGATTAATCCCAAACTTCTTGGGTATGTTTTAGGGGTTAACTTCTATCTCCCCTAATTTTCTTAGGATTTATTGAAGGTTTAATTAGGAGAATTGAAAATGGATTTCCTAATTATCATCTTTATGTAATTAAAGATAATTAAGATTGGATTAGTGTTTTAATCTAAAATTAAGGTTGATTAAGGTTAGATCCAGTGAATAAGAGGCATAGGGAATAATTTTGGGGTATTTCCCCTAAGCTATTCCCTAAACTCCCTTTTATTTCCTTAACCCTCTCTTAATTCAAGGTTAATTCATTAATTATTCCCTTAATTAATTTCTAAAAATTCTAAAAAATCTTCCAGAATTTAATTAATCTACTTTGGGTAGATGTTTAGGTGTTTAATAGGTTATGTTCAATTAAGAAATCAAAACCCAATTCATATGTGTGAAGGTGTTTTGAAATTACTTAAGCTAAACCTTATCTTAATTAACCATTAATCATGAGCCAAATTGCATTAGGCCCTTTTCTTAGGTGCATTGCAAATTTAAATTCCTTGTGAGTTTTATGTCATCTCATTGGCTCATAATTACTTATTAACTATGCTAAGGTGGTGTAGGTAAGGGTGAATTAACTTGCTTAATTCATACCTCAACCTAATTAATACATAAAAATGAATCTAATCATCTAAAAATTAAACAAAAGTATCAAACACATGTCAGAATGGGTTAGGAACAACAAACTCAACTCACATTTTTAAAATTAAATCAAACTCAAATTCAAACAAAAATCACATTAAATAAACTTTGGTTTACTTTAAGCTTTCTTATTTCTTAAGATTATCTTTAGGATTTAATTAAAGTGAGTGTGTTTACATGCTTTCATTGATTTAATTCTTTCCCCAACATATTAAATTTGTATGTCATGTGGCTCCATGCATCCATATTTTTCAAATTCAAATTTAAAATGAAAATGTTTACTTTATGTCAAATTTGCATGTGTTGGCTAGAGTAGAAATATGAGTGGAAATATCACTACTAAATTCAAATTATTTTCAAAACATATAAATCAAAAGCCTAAAACTAAAAGTGTGCTACTCATATTTTAATTATAAGCTTGCATGTGAAAGATATAAGGATGTGCTTAGTATAGTTTTTCCTTCTCTTTAGTAGTTTTGAATAGATTTGGTGTATGGTTCATTTGAAAAGAATCTAAAACTTGCCTAATCCCATGTCCTATTCATCCCTATGCTCTCACTTAAGAAGGAAAACCTATGCTTGCACATATAAATTACATAAACAATATAAATCAACTAAAATAAACTTTTGCATTCTTTCTTTTCCATTCATTTCTTTTGCACACATGTTTGTATTTAAGAAAAGTGGTATATTAGTCTGGAAAATCCCAAGGTTGTGAGGCTTTAAGTATCCCTAAGTAGGTTTTATATCTTACACCTCGTTAATGAAGACTTATGCCTCTTCTTACTTGTGTGTATGTGAAAATTGATAAGAAACCCTTTTCTACTTAATGAAAATCATGCATCATAAGCATTCAAATTTTCTTAAGTATTACTTAGCATGCATCATAAAGTGTGCTAAATATTCCCATCTAGTGTATAGATATGCTTAGGAAATATTCATGTTATACATGTTGGGAAAGAAATGAAGTAATGTGTGTTTTGTGAATTTAGTTCATTTTATTTAATCTTAAAATGCCTTTCTTTTGAATAGGTTTTTTTAGAGTTTATCTAAACTTAGGATTAATTAAAACACATAATAAAATATTCACTAAACAAACTAAAATATGAATCTACTTTAGAAATTACTTAAGGAAGGAAAGAGAAGTCTCTTCTTTCCCTCTCTTCATAACTTAGTAATTAATTGATTCACTTGAACCAAATCAAAACATGAAATAAAATCAACCCAAAATAATTAAACAATTTAAATGAAACCTCCTCTAAGTTGAACATCCTTCACACTTAGAAAATTTAAGCCATAGCTAAGCATACCACATAAAACCTTCAAAGCACACACATTAGCCTAAGTCACCACTTCTAGCTTTAGGTTAGGGTGGTGCATGGTTTGATGTTTATTTTATTTTATGATATATGTTTTAGACTGGATGTTAGGATGTATGCTCATAGAATGAATGGTAGGATGCTCTTAGTCTAATCATTATTTTCTGTAGGGGATTGTGCTTAAGGATGCTATCATAAATAAAAATATAAATGCTTTTGCTTGTGTGCTTTATACCCCTAAGCATAATCCAATAGACTCTTAGTCACCCATGTGTGGGGTGATAAGTCCAATATACATGCTTGAGATTTGTGTGGTTTGTTTTAGCTAACCTTTATTTTGCAAGTGTTAGTTAGATTTCCATTCTTTTCTTTTTCATGTAAATTTTTGCAATTAGAATTTTGGAATGATTATTATGGGGATTAGGATGAGCATTAGTCATAAGATCCTATCTTATGCACCATGTGAAGCTTTGGAGCATCCACCTTCCAACCATTCAAAAGAAAGAACCAAAGAAGAAAGAAGAAAAGAAGAAGAAAGAAGAAAAGAAGAATGAAGAAATGAAGCTTGAAGATCCCCATAATAATGAGTTCCTTGCTTAATTGTATGTAATTCATTTGTAATCGGTTGTGGGTAGATACTGGCTACCCAATTTGTTTTCGGTTTTGGGTGGTGCCCCACCATATTTCTCTTATTCTTTTCTTAAATTTTATAAATTGATTGATGATTTGTTTAGCTTGTGCATTAAGTGGCATCTTTTCCTAGTTTCTTCCTTTTATGTATGACTGGATGATGATTAGGTTTTAGGAAAGATAAATCTTTACCAACTTAACAACTCAAAACTAAAAATAAAGAACTCATAACCTCACCTAAAGCTTAGTTTAAAATCAAGATAAAAGAATTAGCAACCCCTTATGGATGAGTTTCTTTTATAACATCATCATGCACAATGCATCTTATTTCACTTTGATTGAGGGCTTCCACCTTGCTGAGAAACTTGGCTTGACCTGTGAGAGCCATGGTGGAAACAAACCTCCTCCCTTCTCGCTGATTTTGGCCCATAATCTCATTTCTCATGCATTAGGCATATGATTCCAATTAGCCTGAGTTAAAAATGATTGTTCAAAATGAAAATAAAAATGAAATTTGAATTGCATTAGATTTAGGTCATTTGAAGCACACCCTTTACATGATTTAGTCTCTTTAGGGAGTGAGTTTAAGGACTTAGTCTCTTTCTAAATAAACAATAGCCCAACCATCTTGCATAAGCATAGACTCCCTACATGTATTTAAATCGGGAGGAGTTACAGGCCACC